>SRMA01026678.1:17507-102109 GCA_007224835.1 Danionella cerebrum
GCATGTAAATCTTGTCTTACCTTTGCCGTTTTTTTTTCAACAAAAAGTTATTTCCATAGCGATAAAAGTCCGTTTGTTGTTATGTCCGCTCGATAGCTTCGTGCAAACGCCATTTTGGATTGTTTCTTTAGCTTTGTGGCGTCATTACGTCACCAAATATGGAACGACTCCCCGTGCGTAAGAGCACGTCTCTCCACGCTGCGCGTCGTGTGATTCGTCGGCGCTCCCGTCAGTCTCACAATGGTTGAGCTGATTGGTTTCCATAGAATCAGAGCTTTCCGTCGATATATAGATCTTCTGGATTGGACAGATGGTGGGGGGGTAGGGACAAGCAGAAGCTTGATGTCAAAGCGTTTGTGAGTGAAACGTTCCCAAAAGCGCAGCAAGATGGCGTAAATGAGCTTCTACCCCCCTTTTACAGCGTTTCTTTAGGAGGTTTTTTTTGCTGAAATCATGTCCCATAAGCAAGAAAAGAAGACTATGAACGTAGCTGAAGCTTTGGACAAGATTTTTTCCATATTTCAATTATTGTGCCAAATTGTGCCAAACTGTGCCAACATGGATTACGCCTGAACTTTGTTCAATCAAAACCTTTACAGAATATTAGTTTCTTGTAGTATGAACACCAAACTTGCTACAGATGTTCTTGACATTTAGTGGTTACAATTGATTGTGTTTATTTGCTTCGTTATAAGTAAAATAAGGAGATATTGGAGGAAACATGTTTTTTTTTTAGGCGGAGTTCATTTTTTGGCCATTCCAACATCAATTACTCTTACCCTGTGTTCTTGACTGTCAAATTAACTCATCCACACCACTCCCCAAGAACCTATCTTCATTTTGATACCAAGATTTGCAGTTTAGGCCTTGTAAAAGCTGAGAAATGCCTTAAAAAGTAAAAGTATAGGATTTTCGGAAAATAGGCCTCAGGGCTTAAGAGGTTAACTTTATAACCACTGCTTCCCAGAGCCCATATGATCCATTAATATACAGATTTAAACTGCAGTGATTGTGTTTACTTTGAACAAATTGTGACAGAATTATAATTTATTTTCACAAAAAAGAAACATTTGCAATTGGACTTTGAGCAAATCTGCTTGGGGATACATCTTTTGCACGTGTTTATCTAATCTTTTTTCTCTCGGTTTCATTCTTGACAAAAGAGCCTTTGAGTTTTCAGAGGACCACCAGAAGAATGTTTCTGCTTTCTTTCTCTCACTCTTCCGCATAGGTGAAAATGTATTATCCAGTGGAGGCTTAATTTATTTGACATCTCTGGCCCCTTGGTCCATCCTCCTCTTTTCCTCTTCCGGCTGTTCTCTCTATCTCAGGTTCATTCCTCGCTCATGTTTCCCTGTCCAAAAACAATTAGTGTTCAAAGCAGAGAGGCTTCCATCAAGCCTTTGTGCTTGTGTGAGTTTCTGGGCGTGAGTGTGTATATATGCATGGTTGATGGGATGAGAGGCTCTGCAGGCTTCATTCCCACCCGGGTCGCTTCCGTCCAGAGATCTCACCCTTTGACCTCATGATGGCATGCATGGTGAGGCGTCAAAACGTCAGGAAAAATATCCGGTCGCAAAGATGTTTGTGGATGCGGGTACATGATATAACATCTGGATATGTACTTGTTTTTTGTCCTGAATTTGTAAAGAAAAAATTAACAGATTTATAATTGTTTTTTAAGACGCATTTTAAGTTTTAGAGAGTATTTTTGAAAGGTAATTAGATTCCTTTAGTTTTCCACTTATAATAACATACACACACCTATATGTGTGTAAAAGATAAATGGAAAATAAATAAAATATATTTATTTATTTAGAAAATTCCTTCTAAATATCAGGAGGCGTTTTCAAACGGAAAGAAATTCACAAGGCTGATGGCTTTTTAATTTGCATGTTTTTAAATGTAACTATTAACCACTTTTAATTTTTATTAGAGCTTGGCAGTGTGACTAAAAGTTAATATCACAATATATTTTTTTATCTCACAATTCCCCAGTGGGTCTGGACCCGTTCTTTGGGAACCACTGTTCTAAATGAATAAATGGTGAACATTAAAGTATATTTATATAATGTTATTAGTACTTAATCTGATTCCATGCTCCATATGGCCAAGCATTCGGTGCTAAATTCACTTGAGTTTCATTATTTTAGTTCATTATTTTGTTCTTACAGCTGTTCCAAGACTGAGAAGCTGAGAACTACAAATACTTGAGACAAAACTATCAATCACTGTCATGTTCATTCATATTGACGGTAAATTAGATCCTTCTTCTGTGAAAGGCATTTGTTTAGAGCTCAACTGAATGTCACAATGATGCGCATGTGACTGCAAAATATATTAAGAGCACATCAACTGAAAGTACACCAATCACCTATCCAAACGAATATCACAATAATATCACAATCCTCCGCCTCGTAGAGATAATGTCATCATGGGATCTGAGACAAGAGTACGAAATTTCAATTAGAAAAACGCAATTAAAATGATGGAATTAAACCCAGCTAATTACTCCTCCCCCTTAACGACAGGCTCTGATTAATTATGCTCTTTTAATTTGCATTCCATGTGGAACTAATTGACATGAATTGGTTTTAATTATTTAGTGGGTGTTTTTTCGACGGCAACAGTTTGAAAAATTGTCTGACATGTTCACCGTGGGAGTAAGTGCATCATCTTGATGCTGAGGAAATGAAAGCCATCCCTATCAATTGTGCATCGATATCTGGAGAGGTTTTGTATATATGGACGCCATATATTAGCAACTATGTTGTTTTTAGATTGTGGAGCTCCCTGAAAGTTCATGAGCCTTTTCCTTTCCAATACTCAGAGGGAAAATGTATAGAAGTGTGACTCAATTTACACCTCTCTGTGATGCTCTTAATTGCACAGATTACATTCTGCATAGGACACACATCATTTAAAGCCACTGTAATGATCCAACAGCTGCCCATCTGAAGCTCATTTATGAGAAATGCTTAAATTGCTGAAATTTTAGCCAAGGATGGACAGGAAAATGGCATTGTTTACCACGTCGCAGGTGAAACACTTCAGAAAAAGTTTCATAATAAATCTCAAAACAAGGCTGTGGCCAAGCAGCAAGACTGTTTATTAGTGATGTGGTGCAGGTAATGGTAACATGGAATTTCAAAAGATTATGTATAGCATCTGCCATATGCTATTGTACAGCACTTTTAATACATATTTGACCTGCTTTATGAAAAGAGCTGAGTGCTACATGATTGTTGACTGGATTATGGGGTCGATGAAACGTTGTGGGGACATCAAAATAGAGATATGACGTTTAGGGCATGTTCTTTTTGGTAAATCCAAAACCCACCACATGAGATCAAGAGTTCCTGGAACGCAAGTCAAAATGTGTTGTAAATGTTGACAGCTTTTGCATTTCTGCTAAAAAATTGAAGACATAAATATTTTGAAAAGTGGATAAAGACTTTGGAAAAAAAGAGCAAGTAAGTAAGATTTGTACCTGTGAATTTAGTGTCTCTCACAGGGAATGGAACGATGTCTGTAAGCACTGTTTGTCTTTCGCAATCATTCTGGCCCCGCCTCCAAATACACTCTTAAACCAAATCTGCAACAAATCTGTAAAATCAGTCATATGAATGCCCATGATCCTCATGAGTAAAATGACAAAAGAAAATGTCAATTATTCACTTGAAGACAGCCGATGCATACGTAAACTGAATATATTTCAAATAAACAAATGTTCTTTAAATTATTTTTGTTTCATTATAGAGATTACACACAGGGAGGTGTATTAGCTTTTGATCACCCTGAGATTTTGCAAGTCTCTTACTTAGAAATTGGAGGGTTGGGGTTAGAATTTTTATTTTATTTTATATGTGCATTTCCACTGTAAGAGACAGAATCTAAAAAGACAAATCTTAAAATCACATTTTATTTGAACAATGTATTGGGCCAATTAACTATTTGATCTTTTGAGTTAATTTTTGGTACAGAGGCTTTGTTAACAGTTACAGAGGTCCGTTTCAGCTCCCTCCAAAGATTTTCTGGAGACTGGCTCAGCCAATTCAGAAACTTTATATGCTTCTTGCGGAGTCTGTGTTCTTTTGGTCATTGATGTGTTGGAAGACTCAGTCATGACCCATCTTTAATGCTCTGATTGAGGGAAGGAGGTTTTTGCTCAATATCTCACAATACATACGTATCTCATAAGATTTAAGTAACCTTCCGTGTAATGCATGATTTTAGACCAAGATGTCTTTTTGTGTTATTGAAATTGTATTATTGTGTATAGCCTTGGAAATGGTGGCACCAGCTCTCTTTACTGAGTTGACAAGTTCCTTCCGTGTAGTTCTGGGTTGATTCCTCAACCTTCTTAGCACCACCGGTACCCCATGAGTAGAGGTCTTCCGTATGTTCCCAATTTCGAGGGACATCGACTGTAATCATTACCCTCATCCATTTTCGGTCAGTTGCTCCAACATTTGTCTGCTTGGCAATTGCTGCACAGCCCTTTCCAGCTTTTGAAGGTCTACAATTGTGTCTCTTGTGTTTTTTGACCATGTTACTACTTAGACTAGCACCTAAATGTAGTTTGGTAATTAGAAAGAGGGGTTGAAATAAAATGCAGCATTCAATTGGGAATATTTATTGAAGTAAAATCAAATAAATAAGAAAAACAACATTCAGGTAGCAAAGATAACAAGTCTTATGCTACTCAGAGAAAGTTTCACAATGAACTCGCAACAAGAGAGGGGAACCACAAGATTAAATATAGAAACGTAAGGGGATAGAGTGGAAGCCAGACAATTGCAGAGAATCAGGCTACCGAGCAGGGACAGGGAATATCGCACTAGAAAAACAGGCCAAAAAATAAGGAACAGGACGAAATAAAAGGAACAGGAAGGCAGTTCTTTACTGATTTATCTGAAACCTGTTTTACAAAGTAGGGCAGTGGTTCCCAAGTGGTGGTACACTTACCCCAATGGGTACACAAAAGGCCCAAAGGTGTACATGAGAAAATGGCATGGAAAATCATAACTTAAGTTTTTATTATGAGCATTAGAAGGTCAGCGAAAGTACACCTTGAGTAGCTGATAGCGCAGTTATTTCACACTTTTTATATGCCTGTATTTATACTATTATTGTGAATAGTTATAAAAATTTTATGAATGGACGCGGGTGCGGGTGGTACAGTTCTCATGTGAGGGATGAAAGACAATCCAACTATTCGCAGGACTCCTGCAAAATGGAAATATCAAATTATTTTATTAAAAACCAACACTGTGATGTATCTGCTCCAGTCAATAAAACAATAAAATATAGTGAATTGTCGTACTCGTGAGATGAACTGCCTTACACTGAGGCATAATGCATGACGAGCATGTAGAGGATTAAACCAAGTAACATAAAAAACATTATTTTTAGGTTTAGTTGCATTTCTTTTTATTTTTCTGCAATGGGAAACTAGTTAAAAAAGGGCTTGTGGGGATGAAGTTTCCATGCTGTCAGGAGGAATCCTCTTATTAATTGAGAAATGACGAGTATCCCAAGATTTAGATTAATGTTTTCGTTTTACTTTACTTTTTTTTTTCAGATCTTCTGGAAAGAGAAACAGTCGGGAAGAATTTAGATGAATTGGTTTTCCCAGCTTGTTATTGTCAATCAAAATGGTCTTCATTTTCTATAGTTGTGAGCCTAGCAGTTTGGCTTGTTACAGTTAAAATGCGTTTATGATGTTAAACTTTACACAAGTGTTAGTGCACATCATTAATGTTAGAGCATCACTTAGCATTCCCACACGCTGTATTATACTGCGGTTTACTGACTGCATTCTTCTAACTAGCATTTCACTGTAATGACAATAAAATTAAACATGTTACTAATATACAAGCTACTATCTATATCTATCTATAAACTATATGAGAAAAATGACACTGTATATTATACAGTACATCACATCTGTATTTAGGTGCTTCCTGTACAGTTGCTTTATTTAAATAAAAGAATGTCTACATGTATACAGAAGTGAACTGTACTACAATGTTAGGGGGCGCCACCTGAAATCCTGCTAAGGGTGTTAATATGGTAAGGCCCTGTTTCTGTGGGTCTCTTGGTCATACCAGGGGCCATTGGCGTGAATGGTCCCTGCCCAAGAACATTTATCACATTAAAGAGAGAGATGTATTTATAAAAAAAATAATGAAAATAATCAACTAATCAACAAGTATGTGTTTGATAGTTTGCGTAATCTATTTATAATCACTTGTTTAGAGTCTTTGGCTGGAACACATTTGGGAACCACTGATGTGAGGGATGCAGGACCTACAGTCTTTTTTTTGTATTCTAAGGGTTTTCAAAGTACATGTATTGTCTCTTTAGAACTAGCTAAAAAAAGACATCTGTACTGAGTTAAATACTGGCATAGCCTTAAATGATCTTTGTTTTGCCCTAAAACAATTAAATCTGTCAGTCTTGTAGTATTCTGGCAGGAAATGTCCAGTAGTTGACACGGCTGACTAATGTGCGTGATTTAAGAGCGAGCTTTACAGTCTAATTCATTTTCACTCTCGCCACATCTTCTGCCGACTTCAGCAGATGACCCAGTAGTTATTTCTCACTCACTCACAGAAAGCAGATTGTAAAAAACGATTCCCCTCAGTGCTGCCATCATAATAGATCCTGTTAAATAGATAATTATAAAACCATACGAGGAAACTCTCCTAACACCCAGTGTGTATGGCACAGTACGTTTGAGTGGATGAATAAGTGAAGATGTAAATCCGTCTGATGGCTCTGGAGCGAGGAAACTTATCATTTTCCCATCGTTAACTGGGAATGCTCTCTCCTTTCCTTCCCCTGATCTATCCATCAGTGTCATATCACTTATGAATTTAAATGGATAATGCCAAAAGCTCCCGATGCGTACTAGGAAGTGACTGAAATGCAGTTCCTCAACTGGCCACTTGAGATTGGCTCCAGAAGTGAGCAGGTTCTCATTCCCTCTAATGTTAAAATTGTCAACTTTTGAGATGAAACACTCATATTTCCATCCCTGGCTCCACTGGTTTTGTTGATTTAGATCTAGATTTGACCTTCATGAAGGGGAGTGAGTTTTTTAAAATTTGTTTAAGATCTATTAAGCCTTAAAGTTATGCATAATTAAGGGGCGTGGTTTTTTGAGAGGCAAGTTATTTCTTTCAGCTCGTCTTGTCACTTGTCATCCTCTGGTGTCGTTCATTCCAGCTACGCCCCACATCCCACCTCTGTGGTTTTCAATTACGGGAAAGTGACACACTTTCACGAAGGCGATGGTTATATAAAGTCCCTGACTTTATCAAAAAAAAAAAGTCTTATCTCAAAGCCTTTGGGATGTTAAATTGTGAAGCTTTTTTGACTCCGATAAACAATGTGTGCAAGGAGGCCGCCAATCGAAATTTTAGCTGAGCTGAGCTATGCAATGTTCGATTGAGTGCAAACTTGCCATGCGTGTTAAGATTCCATATCTGAACAAATCCATAGAGCAACTTACAGTGTTAAGTTGGCACCTAGTGGCAAGACGGAATATCTGGTTTTCCAGTTTTATAATTGGAACCTGTATGTTAGACCAACAAAAAAGTCCAAATCCTAAAGGAAGTTTTCACTATGATTCTTGTAAAATTAAATAAAATACTTTACCAAACTCCATGAAACTAGAGATTTCTTGTGATCAACCCAAGCTCTGGCAGTCTCATTGAAAGGACTCTGAACCTTTTTTACTGGTTTTACCAGACAATTTTACATTTACTGTTGATGAGGTCTTCAGCGATTTTGAAATGTGTGGCAAGATTATTGTTCAGCAATGGAACAAATTTTGTTCTTATTCATAGCGATGGTATTTTTGTGGTTTGCATATTTGAGTAATCCTTGAATCTCCTGCGGTAGACATTGTGGAGTGCTAACATAGTTTCATTATGATGCATATTTTTAATTTCCTGGTAAAATGCGGCCACAAAATGGTGTAAATTTACAAGAGGATATTTACCAAGCAGACACGTCGTGAAAAAGTCTCTGTACTTGCTCCGGTTCCGCCGAAAACTCACTTTCTGGGTCCGACGTAGGATCGTGTACATAGGCTTGTACAATATCCTCCGTTGCCATTTTGCAAAAACACGATTTGAATGTAGCGGCGCTCGGAAAATTAAAACAAACTATGGCAGTGCGTATCGAATATGACGCACTTAATAGAGCGTTTGGAAAGAAGGAGGGGGTGAATCTTAAAGAGACAGGTAAATATCAGGGCGTTACGCGCAGCCAAGATGCCAAGTCAAATTTATATGAGGTTTTTAAAAAAAATCCAATACAATCCAACTGTAGGTGAAATTGTTAGTTGAGTGTGCTATAAAACAACTCTATATGCCCCCCCCCCCTTGAAATCAAGAGACAGGAAGCAATGCAGGAGAGAAATTGGGGAGGTTCTGGAAAGACAGCACAACCGACATGTGTCTGACGCACCGTCCGCTATACAACTGGTAATAACAGTTTATGTGCAGGTTTACATGCCCTATTTTTCTGAAATTTTAACATTTCTTAATTAAACACATCTCATAAAACAGGATTGGTCATATGGATCATAAGTGCCTGAGGTGCCCTTTGAACGCTGCTTGCAGCTTTAATTAACCATGAAAATGCTTGATATTTGAAAAGAATAAACGCAAAAACTCAAAACACACTTCTCTGAGATTTATTGTAGATACAGCTTAAATGAGCACCAGCTCTTAGTTAATTGACTTATTCTTGTCCAAATTATTTGACGATGACAGAGAAACGCTTGTCTTTGTTTGTGTGATTGTTTGGAACATTAGTCCCTGGGGGATCTGCCTATGTGTCTCTATATGAGAGATTATAAGCATATGCGTTCATGAACACACCAGTGCGCTCTAAAGCCCAGCCAAGTTCCAGCATATGAGCGGGAAAATTAATTAGACGGCTTAACACTTGTGATAATGCAGATATACGCCTGTGTGTTTGTGTCTGAGTATGTGTTTGTGCATCCAAGCGGCTGTTTGTTGGTTTTCTCTGACCTGCGCTTCAGGATTAATATTTAATTAGTTTACTGAGGCGAGGGAAAGGCACTTATTAACCCAATATGTCAGTCTGACAGAGGCTTTATGAGAATGAGGAAGAGAGTGTGCTGCTGCAATATCACAGGTGGAGATGTTTACATGATCCACATAAACAGCTTGTAAATATCACTTAATCTTTCCGGAATAAGGTGAGTTTTTTGGCAGTTGAGGCGCTCTTATTTTGTCATCATTGCTGGCTTTTTGTATTTTTTTAGGGCTCTGACAATTTCCTGAATCAATTAGAATGTGATCCATTCCATTCAAAATGATTTATATTGTAAAATCTGCCAAAGGCTTTGTTTCTACAAAACTGAAACAAGATGGAAACAAAATTTAGTTCCAGAAGTCTTCTTTCTCCTGCTTTGGGATGATAGAAGTCATGCTGACCCATCATGTGGGAGTTTATCCTCACCAGAGTAAATGATGTCTAAAATGTTCATCTTTACACCCAACAGCACAACTTCATCTCTTAGTAAACTGCGCTACTTCACATCTTTACAGCCTTAAAGAGTCACAACACCATAGAACACTTCTGAGATATTACCTATTAGCTGAAGACAATAAAAAGATAAATTTGAGCCCTTCCCATGGTAAAAGGAAATGCTGACATCCTGCTGTCCTGAAACGTTCCATGTCTCCTTGTTCTGTTGAGATGTAGGACATGATCCAATCACAGAGTCGTTCCATGAATGTGTTTAAACTGCATAATAAGCATTAAAGAACTGTTTTCAATCATTCACGCGGCTTTGAGCTCTTGATAAAAGTGAAGACTTGTATCCCGCCAAAGTCTTCAAAGTGTAAGTATTAAAATTCACCAATCTATTGGTTTCACTGGTAGATGAAATGATAAAGATGGATAAGATTGGAGTCTATCTGTACCGTGGACCTCTTTTTCCTGTGTATTTTGCAGAGTTGGTTCGTTGCTACTAGGGCTGGTGAAAAAAAATCGCAATGAGTGCCCTGACTGATTCTGAATCGATTATTAAACGAGTAATTTTTAATGTTTTTTTTTTAGTAAGTTTTTCATCTTCTAAACCGCTTGTCCGCTTTCGGGGTCTCCAGCACACATTGGGCAAGAGGCGGGGGTGCACCCTGGACAGGTCGCCAGTCCATCACAGGGCAACATTCACTCACACACTCACACCTAAGGGGAATTTAGATTATTCAATTAACCTAATCGCATGTTTTTGGGATAGTGGGAGAAAACGGAGTACCTGAAGGAAACCCATGGAAGTACGGGGAGAACATGCAAACTCCTACCAGGACGGTCACCGGCAGCCTTGAAACAGCAACGCTCTACATGGAAGGCCACAGTGCAACCCCTAACATGCCGCCCCAAACGAATGGTCAGTAATTGAAAGTGAGAATGAAAGTGAGGATTGTTCAATTAAAACAGCACATATATATATAACAGAAAACGTTTCTATAAGTAATAATTTAAGAATGTGTTTCTTATACAAAGGTGTTTTATTTATGTTTTGTTTAATTATCTACATTTAATTATTTATTTATTTACCATATTTATTTTGGGTTGTAAATTTGTTTATTAATTTCTACATTTATTTATATTTAAGTAATTTTTCTTTGTAACTTAAATCATTGTATGACTAAAATCAGCTATTTTTTTGTCATTTCGGCACTTTATAAAACATTGTCTTTAAGGGATACTTTTTGCTCAGTTGTTTACACAAAGCTTTTAAAGTCCAAAAGTGCTGAGATTAATTTTGTATTGTTTTGTAATATTTTTCAAATTAAAGTGCAGTTATATTTTGGAGAATAGGCTATTAAAAGTTTTGCAAGTTAATTAAGGCAAAAACATATTTTGGTTTGAATCAAAACCAGTAATTTTGTTATTTGTTTTTTTTTTTTTTTTTTTTCTAAATTAGTATAATTTCTTGTACAGGTAGTAGCTATTTCTTACCACTTTCTTAGCACCATTTTACAATTTTACAACTCAGTAATCAAAAAGTAACCCTAATAATCGAATAATCCAGCCTTAGTCTCAAGACTTGAGTTGTTAATGTGCATTTTGCTAATGTGGCAATTTAAACAAGTATTGTTAACAGTGCAATTCGAAAACAAATTGCAAATCTAGCTTTATCTTAGTTTGACTATCCCCATTATTATCTCTTTACTTACATGTTAATTTCCCTCGTCTCTCTCACTCGCTTGAGGAACAGGTGAAGTATCGACAGTAGTAAACACACTGAAATTCTACGACTTGAGCCTTATTTTGGTACCACAATATCTGTTTGATTGTGCTCCCATTGATAACAATGATAACCAGAGACTGTAATTAACAAAGTTCACTTCTACGTTGCTCTCTAAGCACTCAGAAACACTCTTGGACTCTAAACATGCAGAAGTGAAGTGAGCAGTGTTTTGCTCTCCTCTTTTTATGCGATTCCTGCTCCCTGCTACCCTTTCTCTGGCTTTTTCAAACTGAAGTGAGAAGGCACCCTGCTGAGACAGAGGGCTGTTGGGACACTTTGTTTACAGATGAATAGGGGCAGTATCTTTGAAGGTCTTAAGGTTTGTGACTAACTTAACAATCCATTGGAGAGTCACTAATTTTAGAGGACATTAAAGGTTTGTTGTGATTTTCAAAAACAAATGAATGGATAAATGAATATAAGAATTTGAAAAATATCAATTATTTCAAGCTATTTTGGGAAAGTGTTTACGATTTGATTCATTTGATTTAAACGATAACAATAATTGAATGCTATTAATTTGAAAGGCAAAGAAAAAATAGATACTGATTTAATAACAATTGTAATTATCTTAGTTCATACATTAATTAATGAAAGTGACATTTGTTAATGACCCTAAGCTAATGCTTCACATTTCTGAATCTATTTCCTGATTTTTATATCTTGTTTGCCATTCCATATGCAATATTGTAAAAATTAATTACGGCAGGGGTTTAGTACATGTTTGGGAGAAAAAGAAACATACATTAATGCACCAAGCAAACGGAACATTTCTCCAGCTGTGTTTAATGTTCTTGCCTCTTTTAAATTGAATTATAGAACCTACTGCGCCTACTGGGTAATGAAAATGCTAAATAATGACCATTAAATGGACATAATAACATCTGAAGCACCTCTTCAAAACTTTTCTGTTTGTGTCTCAAACCTTTTTGGTTTTCAAGTTTCTTTATGGAGCTGACTTTTGACATTGCTTGAACATTTATTAGTAATTTCTGCAAAAACAGTAACAAAGTAATGCCCATGATAGCCACAGATCACTCGCAGAAACGCAGATTTAGGTTTTTAGAGATCCCCGGGGACATATTTAGAAGAATCCAATCTGCTTTTCAAGTGAGTAAAACTATCTACATCTTTGTCCATGTGTCAGCAACAGATTACACTCTGATATCGGCAAAACTTTTGTTCACAAAGTTGAACTTTTGTTCTAAGCCCTCATATAATCAAACCTCAATCATGCTATTTACAGAAATACAATGTGTGCCTCTACTGTCACTTAAGGATGTCACACTCTTAATGGATTTGTGTTATTTTTTGACATCTGTCGAAAGAGACTCAAAATTAGGATCTCTTTTTTGCAAAAATAGCACATACATCATGTCTGTGATAATTAAAAAGTTTTCTTCAAACATGTGTATTAAATAAAATGTTCCAGAACTATTTTCTGATGCTGTAATTATGTCTAAGCTCACAGCAGATGGTGATCTACGTGCATGCTATTCTTGAGCTGAATGTACATATCAGTTCAAGATGTGTGTTCTAGTCATCTTGACATTAAAAGCGTTTTAAAAAACAGATTTTTTTATTACTATAAAGCATTTGATGCTTGTAGCTGAAATGATCCCATTATTAGGTGCAGATAAGGTATTTGAAATAAACAGTTTTCTTTCCACTGCACAACAAAAGCTCCTAAGCAAAGAGAATTGGTGGTTCTTTATGGCCATATGCAAATTGATTTGCTATTTTCACTGGGTCTGGTTACAAATTTGCTCAATTTTCAGGAGCAATGGGAGGCAGTGGGCCGTACACATCCAAACAATGACTCACTTCTGCTAAAATCGCTGTTCAGTTAATTTTCCTCATGTAAGTGCAGAAAGGTACACTATCAAAGGTAATAGTAATGTATATGTGAAGATTAGTATATACATACGATGTTGTGTGTTTTGTTTGTATTTTGTGGAATTGATCCGTTCAATGTTTGTCAGCACTCCTGTATCCATGCATGGGATTACTGCAAAGTACCTTCAGAACTGATAAAACGCTTCTATAAAGTGTAGTGTAGCTCCAAACTTCATTTTTCTTTCAAATGTTACATTTGCATTTGTGGATTTAGTACATGCTTTTATCCCAAGTGACTCACGGATTGGGAGAACAATTTGTACACAGTAAAATCCTAAGAGTTAAATTAACTCTACTCAGAGTGTATTTGGTCCCACTCTATATAGAGTTAAACCAACTCTGAAGGAGAGTTATTTAAATAAGTCTATTTGAACTAAACAGTCTATTTTTGTCTGTTTTTACTCTTTCTGGAGTGGACTTGGTCCCTCTCTGAATAGTTAATATTTAGTTTGCATTTTCCATGCAGATTTGGAAAAACATGAAGAAAATAGATTATTAAATTACTCTTTCTCAGAGTCGGTTAACTCTATATAGAGTGGGACCAAATATACTCCAAGTAGAGTTAATTTAACTCTTGGGATTTTACTGTGTAGGAGAGGGTCAGAAAATCATATGAAGTATCTTTTGAATGTACCCATAGAGGAGACCCCAGGCCAGAAGAGGGCTCTAGAGGGCTGACCCAACTTTGGCAGTGACTGAGAACCACTCTGCGCTGCACTTGCAGACTCCCTAATGGACCCTCACCCCTCATGCTGCGAGTACCACCCATGCACTTCTTTAATGTAAACAATCATGCAAGAGCAGTGGCATTATTACAGTGGGACAATGCTTTTCCTCTGACATCAAATAAAGAAAGAAGAGGAGGAGAAAAGAAAACAAGTGGCAAGAAAGGTTTAGTCGAGTGGGTCTGTGTCCTACTCTGCAGAGTCTAATCAGACCGAGTTCAGGACATTACGTTCTCCACATTCATTTATTAATTGCTAATGCGTATGCTATTAGCTTACAGGCTAATAAAACAATATCTAAGAGAAACACTTTCTCTGTAGTTTTTAAAACAAAGCTGTGTCCAGTCTCAGTTAACAGCCAGACTAAGAATACTTAGCAACAAATGATGAAATGATTTGAATGAAAAAAAAGACCAAAAAATTCTTCTGCATGTAAATTATCTCGAAAGAGAAGGGTTTTTGGTGCCTGCATCTTGAGATCTGCATCTTAGTAGGTGACTAATACTGAACTCAAGATCATCGACTGGACCCTACATCCATGATACAATATTTTCAGTCAGAAATTATTTAGTTTTTGTTTACTTTTATGAAATGAAATGTAATCACACTGACTCCCAGATCAAATCCTACTGTTCATTTTAAAGCACTCAATAACACTGCAACCATTTATCTCAGATAACTTCTTTCAGTCCGCTCTCATTCGCACATCCTTCAATTTGTTCTCTCTTTCACGCCCCCCCCCCCCCGGTCATTTCTTGGGGAATATGCCCTTAGGTTTGCAGCCCATGTGCTACAGCTTCAGTTAACTAGTGATGTCCGTAACAGTAATGACGTTTAAAATTTCTGTTGCTGGTATGATTTTTTTTCTGATATATGAGGGGTAATCAACTATCATTCTCTGCATGCACTGGTGCATTTGCCAATCATTGGGGCTGTTTGGAATTATGTAGGAATGATGCAGCCCACCTCTTGTTTAACTTTGATTTCAACTTTAATGTGAAGGTTGTTAAAAGGTAATTGATTAACCATTATTTTTGGTTGTAAACAAAAAATTAAATGTAAAAAAGCACAATCGTCATTTAGTTTCTTTATACAGACTCCAACTGTGTGGCATCAGCGCCATCTAGTAGTGAAAATAAGGGATAACCCTTGGAAGTACAATACCTGTGATATGGCTTGTGTTTTTCAAAGGCTGAGTAGAATTTCGCCTGGCTTTTTTGTATAATTTTCTCGTTGTTTTGATCTTGTCTTTGCTTTTTTGAGGATTTTTTTTTTTATTTTGTCTCAGGACTTTCGTTTTATGTGTTAAAACATAAAAACCAGTTCGTTCTCAATTTTTGAGATTTTGCTACTCAAATTTGTATTTTTATGTACAGTTTGTTGTGGAATTGGAGCAATCTAAGGGTCTCGGTTCATAATTTTTCGGGAAGCAAATGTCCAAAAAAGGATAAAGTCTGACTATTTACTGCAATACAATATGAGTAGCCTACAGGTAAACAATACTTGATAGTCAAATCAAATTAATTTCCATACAATTCAAAAACATTTTAACAAATGTAGTATTGTGTATATGTTATCTAATGCATGACATAAAAACAAGGCTGCTTATCAACATAAGCAAGAGATGCATAGAAGTGTTCGTATAGATTAAAGTGGTTATGTGTGTTCATAACCTTTGTGTCTCATAATGCAGTTTGACTGGCACTTTTAATAAGTTTCTGATAAATTTCTTACTCTCTGGTTTAGTCCAAGTGGGTATTCTTTTTTTTTCTGTCGTGGCTTTTTCCTGCTTTGTTTTTCACTAGCTGCACGTAACAAGTCTGTTAAAATACTTGTGAGTCCCTAAAAAACTTGGCGGACCATGTGATTGACAGCTACACAGAACAGAGCTGACTTACCGCCGTTATCACGACGTGAAAAAGATCAATGCTGCGAACAAAGAAATTCAAAGAAGTCATCCTCAAATTCTCGTAAATAAATACTAAATCAGTTCGTGTGTGAGACTCGAGACGGAGCTCTGAAACCACAACAGTTCCGTCCTTATCAGGAAGTCGCTTGTCTCCTCTCCAGCTCTAAAAAAAGCTTCATATAAGCTTAATGGCAGCCGGCGGAGTAACGCCGTCCATTTTTGTTTCCAGTCTATGGCTCGTAACTGTTATCGCCATTTTTTACATGAATTCCTTTGCATCCTCAAACTTTTACTCATCTGGAAGTGCAGCCGAACCACTGAATTTAACACCTGTTACCAGAATCGATTGGCTAAGAGAAGTCACACGGTGAAGTTTAATTCGCATTCAATTGGCCAATGACTTCTTGCATCCACCAAATAACTAAGGCGAAGAGTACAATAGCCGCGCCGATTACAAATATGCCACTCCTCTAGATCTTGAATCCAAACATTCGGTTTTGTCTGCAGCTGCGGGTCTGTATGGGCCAACAGCTGGGTGCAAATCTGGACCGCAGTCCGCTTGTTAGTGACCCTGTGCTAAGTGGTTTTACATTTTACTGTACCAACAAATCAAATGTTCTTATATTGTTATTATTACTATACTTTCGAGCTCACTACTTTTTTATTAATAACTTTGCCAGATTTGTTTATTTTAAAAAGATCAAACTATGCCTTGTTTTACTGTTTTCAGTAAAATCCAGCATAGAACTGTGCCTTGTTTGTATGAAAAAAAAATATATCAAACTACAATCTCATCGCAGGCTCTAATTATCGTGATTACTTAATAATACACCTAATTATCCTCTGGGTAATCGTGGTGTTTTGATTTAATTTGATGATAAACTAGTAAGCAACTCATTAACTGTGTGCAAAGCCTTCTTAGAGGGTAAAAAAACAAAGTATACATTTAATTGCCACTTTGTTTCTGCTGCTGGCTGCAGTGAAAGCAGTTTTTCTAATGTAACAATTTTGAGAGTTTTTAGTCACACAACCATTTCAAATATGAAAAATGGATTTTTTAAGTCTGATCTCAAGGGGTTGATGGATGTGTTGTAAAGAATGCTACAGCATTTGAGATGTGTGCATGCGCTCAGATCAGATAGCATCAGCGGATGATTACTCTCTGATGTTGTGAGATTGATGACTGTTAATTATACACACAATTACTCTCCTAATTAAACATTTATCACACAGTTCAGTGTGCGACGGGGGAGGGAGAGCCTCAGACTGTGATGCCTATCAAGTGCATGTGCATCTGTTTTTGTGTGTAAGTTTTGACCTGTTTGCTTTCCTTTTTTTCCTTCCTGCTTTTTTCTCTGATGTTTTTGTTTTTCAGCGATGAAACGACCCGTCGGATGAATGCGCGTCAGAGAAGTGTGACCCTCTCTCTTTCTTTCCCCTCTCCCCCTGTGTAGTTTTCTCACTCTCACCCGGTATCCGGAGTTTGCAGGCCTTTCTCTGTGAACCATGCGAGATGATGGTCATTCCTGCTGCTTCAGCAAACTGTGGATCAGGAGAGCATTTCCAGCTGACCGCTGAGACCATGGGGTACACAGATAATGCATTTAAAGATTTGCGCTGATCAGAAACACACCGTTGAAGCCTGCGCTACTGACAAAATTATTATTAATAATCCCATAATTTAAACTGAGATCACTCAGAGAAGATAATCTGAAAGCAGTAACCATTTTTGGAATTGTTCGTATTATATTTTGGTACAATTTATCATCTCTCTGTGTTTAAGTTTTTGCAGAAATCTGACTAAACTGGAAATCAGCTAAGCTTTACTGTTCAGTGTTTTTGCTTTTTCTTTTATTCAGAGCAAAACGCAACAAATTTTTTAGCGCTATCAAGTGAATAGTGTGGTCAAAATGACCGTGTTAACACATGCAATTAATTTGAAATATTCAATGCATAAAAACACGATTAGCGCGGTTGTAAATATTTTTTGGGTATTTTCGTGTGTTCAGCATGCAAAGAAGTATGGATAAGACCAAGAAAGGACTTTTTGTCACAATCTGTTGTATTAATGCCTTCATTTTTTTGCTCATTTCATTGTGTATTTATTTCCGCCTCAGTCATGTGATTGAAGTTCCGTCACATGATCGCTCGTTTGCCCGCTGTCTGTCCCTTCCCATCTGGTTTCGTATTTAGTTTCATTACTGCACTGGTAATGCTGTGCAGACACTATGAAATGACTGTTAGGAATTATTAATAAATAAATAATACATAAATATGATTTGGGGGCACTGTGGCCTTCCATTTAGAAGGTTGTCGGTTCGAGGCTGCCGATGACCTTCCTGGAAGGAGTTTGCATGTTCTCCCTGTGCTTGCGTGGGTTTCCTCTGGGTCTGGGGTACTCCGGTTTCCCCCACAATCCCAAAAAAACATGTGGTTAGGTTAATTGGTTAATTAGGTTAATCTAAATTCCCCTTAGGTGTGCATGTGTGTGTGAATGTTGCCCTGTGATGGACTGGCGAACTGTCCAGGGTGTACCCCCGCCTCTTGCCCAATGTGTGCCGGAGATAGGCATCGGCAGAACCCCGTGACCCCGAAAGGGAATAAGCGGGAATGAAAATGAATGAATGAATATTCCTCCTCCTTTGGAGAAGTCTTATGTTATTCAGCTTTTACATACAATGGTCTTTTAATGTTTATGAGGACAGGTTTTTCGGGCCACTCAGGACATTTCCATGGTGTCTTTTACAACACAAAATTCTTTGGATTGCAGAAGGAACTACAATACTTAAAAAATGTTTCATTGAGGGAACGCTCAGCATCAGCATTCAGAAAGGCAGCAGACACACTCATCTTGCTTTTAACTAAACCTGTAGAAGTTATGGTTACTTTAGATTGGGAAGTTTCTCTTGATGTTTGCAGCACACTGTCTTTGGGCCCAACTGCACCTTCCATCACGTCTGCATCGAGAATTATCGAATTCTCTCGCATCCACATTTCGAATCCGTTTAAAAACTCCCTGCAGACAGTGAACTTCGGCTCATAGCAATCGATGTGGTCAGCTTCTCTTTCATCATCATTGAGCAGACTTTGAACAGATACTTGAATTTTCATAAACTCCCAATAAAACATTATAGGTTTCCACTTGCTCTCCAACAGTTTCCTTGCCCGCGCCCGCTTCAATTGTAGCATTAATTTCATTCCGCTTTCTTGTTAACATGCCAAGCTTTTCTTCTTCATGATCCAATCAACTTTCCTTTTCCTTCATAATCATTTCCTCATCCAGATCCTCCATAATTGAATCAAGCATAAACATCCACTGAAGCACTCTGATGGCATACGCATGAACTCATAACAAGTTATAGAGCATCAATTTTTTTTGTGATTTATACTTTTTAAACTCCCAAATTTCCACACCATCAACTATGTTGGAGCACAGCTTGATTAAAAAAGTGACATTTATCTGCATTATTTTCAAAATTGTATTTAACTCAAATACTATTCGGATGGGACTAGTTTTCCAAGCGATGTTTAAGTGAGAATTCTTCTACGACGTCTGTCATGGCACATGCTGATTCAGACGGGACTATATAAGTGACTGAGTTTGGTGCTCACCTAACTTAACGTAACTCATATTAACTCATAGTAATGACTGCTGAAATGGAAGCCATCTAACCTGCTACTGATATTTATGTTGCCAATCTCAACATTTTGTTCTATTTGGCTCTTCTTGTTTTTTTTTTCTTTTTATTTTTTTACTCAAAAAAATGTCACAATCTTAGAAATCCACAGTCGCATGAGATAATAGTTTTCAGACCAGCACCGAGTTTGCTGAAAGTGGCCATGAGAGAGAAAACAAATATTGCAGATTCAGACGCGATTTAAAACACAAAGTACATCTGAGAAACACAAAATGATGTAATGACTTTCTGTGAAACTAGTCCAGTCTGAAAAGGGATAAAGATTAGAAACTCAGGTGAAGTAAAGACTACTGGCAGTGGTGGTGGTGTAATGGTGAGGGGCCCATTGGTACCAATTGAGCCTTGTGTCAACAGCACAGCCTACCTGAGTATTGCTGCTGACCATGTCATTCCCTTTGTGACCATCTTTTGAAGCTACTCATAGCAGGATTACACAACGTCATAAAGTGTGAATCATCTCATTTCTTGTAGATGATGATGAGTTCACTGTACACAAATGACCTCCACAGTCCAGTAGAGTACCTTTGGGATTCACATCATGGATGTCGTCAATGTCAATATGAACCAAAGTCTCTGAGGAAAGCTTCTTGTACCTTGTTGAATCTATGCCCCGACGGATTAAGGCAGATCTGAAAGCAAGTGTCCAACCCGGAAATAGTAGGCTGTACCTAATAAAGTGGCCTGTGAGTGTATAAATGAAGTGTGGTCCTTGCTTTTTAACCATCTTCCAGATATGCTTCTCTTGACATTCCATCTGCCATCAAATACCTTACATCTTTTGAATGGGGCACCGTCATGATAGATACTGGATGAAGGAGCACAGGTTTTATGGGTAATTTTAAATTTGGAGACCGCTCAATGTCCATTACCTAAAAGAATTGTGTGCATCCTATGGATTTTAAAGGGATCATAAACATTTTTTTTCTTTGTTTTTTTTTTTTTTTGGGGGGGGGGGTCTAATTAATATGATTATCAACATTTGAATAAATTATTAATGATCATTATAGACACATTTGTAGAACAATGGGTGATGCTGGTGTTAATTTCTGGATCACTCATGTGCTGCTCTGTAATTGGCCATCAGTTTAGTGTATTCAAATATCTACCATACTTGAAAACTAATATGATGATCTTCTCTAACAATTATTTGTGGATTTTTCACTCTTTGTTGAGGTTTACATGTTGAAAAATGAAAATCACTTTTTTCGCACAATTTCACAATTTTTAAAGGACATCACAGTAAAATGGACTATTACACTCTTCCGGACACTGGCTTGCTCATCATTAAATTAAACTTTTTCCACCCTCTTCAAATTTGCATTTGATTGCGGGATGTACAAACATTTTTTCAGTTGTAGCTGTTTTCTGTCTCTACCAAAATGTTTGCTTTTGGTCTTTCCCTGAAGCAGTGATATCGAGTAAAAACACTTTGTTGAGTTATGGCAGCATTTTCATGTTCCCACAAAAAGACAGAGGTATCAGATTCCCTTCAGTGGTTACAAAATATACCTTGAGCTTCTCAGCAGAGCATTTGACAGATTTAAAGTCTGAGAACAGACCGATAAGCTGACTTTAGGAATGCCTTGCTACGTACAAATGGTGGCTGTAGCTTATTTTCAGATTTCATTATTTTTGCTCAAAATGTACCAATTTTTTTTGCAGTTACGGTATACATATAGCACCCCAAATTACGCTTTCAGCTGGTAAAATGTCAGAATGTGGGCTGAATATTGAAGTGCTGAATCAAAAACATGATGCTTTAACAACCGTAAACTAAATATATGCAGATTTCCTGTTCATCTACTCATCTTGGGGCCTTGAAAGCAAACTTTGATTCCAGAAAAAGTGAGGGGGATGCATATGCGTGGTGTGTTCGTATCACTGAGAGCCAAGCAGGGTTATGAAAACAGTCATTCTTCCCGTCATCGCTCCATAGCCAGTGATTTAGCGGCGAGCCAGCCCGGTGCGGCAGTAAAACGGCAGGCTGAGATTTACAGTGCACTCTGGGATATCACTCAGCCCGGGGGCACATCGTCCCAGCTCACCTGCTACTGTGTTTTAGCAGCCAAGCCTGAACACTGCCCCCCCCACCCAACGAACACACACCAGACCTCACAGACCCCGACCTTCATCTCATTCACTATGAGATGGAGCTTCAGACCGAGAGGCAGTCAATGGGCAAAGCTGATACTCAAGAACAGATTAGAGTAAGAATCCTGACTGAGGATTCTGGGAAATGAAGTGTTCCTCTTCAAAGAGATTGGCTGTATAAGTAGACATTACAACTGAGAAGCTTTTGGTCAGTTGTTGTCGTAGACGGTGTAAACAGATGGCTTTGACTATGAACGACTGTGCTTTTATCCCTAGAATTTGGGGTTTTCATGGGGTCTAAACCATGTTCGTCTGTAAAAGTGATCATAAAGATGCGTATATGCATTGGGACTTTACATTAATGTATGCGGTCTGGACATGTCAACTGATTCCAGATCCATCCCCAAGTACACTTGCATACTTACATAACTATGCATCGCCAAGATGGAGGAAGAGAAAGAAGAAGCACCCTCACCTCCCTCTAGAGTTGTGACGTTCGCAAACAAACTGATTCTTTTGAACGGCTCAAAAACATGAACGATTGGAGTAGAGTCGTGGTTGGGGGGAAGCCATTCTTTTTTTCCTATGCGTGTTTCACACAGATGCACACAAATTAGCTCCCCCGCAACACAGAACAGCCGTAGAAGGAGGGGAGCACCCAGTGCAAGGATGCTATTGCCGGAACAGCATGGTGATGGTTGTGCACGCCATCCTTCACGTGATTACTCCAGTGAAAAAAACACCCTGCATACTAACATTTCATTCTCCTTCTTCTCAGATCCTCTCAACAGAAACAGTCCATAAAAGACTGCTGAAGTCATGATTTAGAAGGAGCAAAGGAAACCAGTTTGGCCATTGTGTCCTAGTATTTGAAGTAAAAGCTGTTTTGCACAGAAATTCATTGCAGCTTTGATTTTGATGCTTTTTGTGAGTAGGTATTATATGAATATCAGAAGTCAGCGTAGCTTTACACATACACACACTTTGTACTAAAGGTAAATCCAAAATAGTGATGTCACTGTCTAAGCAGAGGGATGTTGTGAAACCCTATGGAATATAGTCCACACATGACCAACTCAGATATTGTTGAGTGATATCTACTTCTGATAATCTATTGTAGTGATATCTATTTCACTACAAATCTCACCTCATCATTCCTCACAGTGATTATTTCCAGGATAAACTGAGATGCCCCCAATGTGGCTTCTTAAAACTGACTGAAAATTTAAAAAGAGCCAAAAGGCACAGATCGCCAAGACTGGATCCCCTCAAAAAGCAATAAATCCCATCACTGTCCCCCTCATCATGTAATATGTACAACATAGAGCCAATGACGTTAATGTGAAAGTTTTTACGTTTGATGGAGAAAAAAAAAATAACAGCCTCCCCACCCTGAATTATTATATTAAGGGTCCACTCATTTCGGAGCTACGTCATGTGCATTTGTGCTTGAAACTGCTGAAAAGTTCTACAGCCTACCTCTGCCATTGGTCCCGCAAACACTGAAAGATACTAGCATACTTGCAGGAATCAAGTGTGTGCTGGGGAATGGATTGTGGAGCTGGAAAAAGCCTTGGAGGCTTCAATTCACCTGAACCGAATTCTTGCACTGTGGGAGGAAAAATTCTTGCCCCTCAGCAGCCTCCAACCTCCGTGTCATGGCCTGATACACGTCCATGAGGCATTTGTTACCAGGCCACACAGAAAGAGTAATTAATTATATATTTTCAGATATATTGATTTTTAGAGTCTGTAAGGTGTGTTGAAAGCTGCGTTTCCATCCACCTATTTTTATATGTATTTTGGGTTGAAATGCCAAGATGCGTTGAAATTTTAGAAAATGTGTATCAAAAAACTGGATAAACTTTTGTGCCGATAAGGACAAATGCGCTTAAACTCAGATGGAAACGTATATACGACGACATGACTGTGCATATTGCTTTTCTTCCATTTTCTTTTGATATTTGGCCCCAGTTTATCAGGAACCGCCGATTTTGTTCTCTTGGACTCGTTGGATGGAAACAGTGCTTTATCTTGGAGCTATATCCCAGTTTTGTACATACATTTAATTAGCATCTTTGGAGGGAAACATGAGGCTGTGAAATTAAAACTATAGGCCGCTAAGGAGATTTGTTCTGACTGGGACAAATTTGAGCCCGATCGGACATTGCATGGATGAGATATAAGCAACTTCCTGTTTATGTGAAAGGTTTGACTTTGTGTGTGCACGTAGTTTAACATCCCAAATGCCTTAAGAGAAGGCTTTTTAAAGTATGAGTCACGTAAATGTGCCATTTTAGAAGTTTTTGACAAGTTTGCAAACACAATCCATATTACTGGTATTTAAGTCTTGATACCCTACGTCATAAGCTGAAATGTGTTAGGTGGTGCTATAAAGCCATTTTGGCACTTTTTCGATGTAAATTTTCGCCAGTTTGGTCAGATGTGTGTGTGGAACTCCAGATTTTTTTGAGCACATTCAGGCCCCCAAAAATAGCTGTGAAACCATAATGCTCTGAGGAATTAGAATAGGGTTCTACGCACCTTCTGTGCTCGACATGTGACAGACGGTCATTGGTAATTCAAAGTTCAAACACTCTTTATTCCACAATCCCCCTCTGATTGTTAATGGAGAAAGAAGTGTGAAGCTTAGGTGGGGAAGTTTACAATTTGGCCATTTTCTATTACCTTCTGTTACTTGCTCTTACCTTTTTTTATTGACAGTTATACATTTATTAACAGGCAATAAATTAATGCTGTTTGTGTTGAGAAATTGATCTCCATTTTTTGCTTCTGGGATACAGTAATGTCAAAGTTGATTTTGTTTTAGCGAAAAGACAAAATCAGAACACGAAGACAGATAGATTTATTTTACTTTAGGTTAAAAGTCATTTTTAAAGCAACTTTTCAGCAAGTACCCAGGAATACCATTTAGTTTTACAGCTCTATTAAGTTTAATTAAATGTTCTGTAGCCTCCTAATGTTCAAGTACTGTTCTATTTCAACTCAAGAAATGGAAAAAACACTTTGGGCTCATGAGTTGTTTTTAAACAAGATATAGAAATAATTTATTATCAAGCCAAACAGTGTGCCTTCTTTTTCAATAACTGCTATTTAGACAAACTAGAAATTTGAAAGTGATTTAATCCATAATGAGGTTATCGCAATCCATTTTCCCTCGTCTTCCTCTTTATCTGTTGAAATCACTCGTTCCATGTCAGTATGAATGTCAATATGAACAGCTCTGTTTGCAACTGTCATGAGTCCATTATGTAAGTTTCACACTGTGACTGAAGAATTACTACAAATGTGTCAAGCATGACCAATATCTGTCCTTATGATCTTTTTTGTATCTGCCATTTTTATGCTTGGAATAATTGATGATGTCACGGCTCAGTGCATTGTCTGTCACATTTTCTTCAGGGCCAGCGTAATTGGTTTGCCATGCTCTCTTCTCATGGGCTGAAAGCTTCCTAGATGACATTACCACTGTTATTTTATCCGCAGGTATCTCAGGATGTATTCTTTTCAGACGACCGCTAGCTTTCTATGACAGGTTCCCGTCAAGATAACAGCACACGCGTTATTTCGCCGTGCAGAATTCAGCTGCTGTGTATTGTAGAAGCAAGGTCTACAAATTTCAAATACTTTACCAATACTCTTTCTTTACTAGAGGAATTCATGTTTATATCCATTCTGAGTGAACAAAATCTTTTTTTGTGTGTAGTATTGAAAGTTTTCTTCAGATTTAAAGACAAATTGCAGAAGCACAACATATTATATCTAAAATTCTGAAAGCTGTGCAGACACTATGAAATGACTGTTAGGAATTATTAATAAATAAATAATACATGAATATGATTTGGGGGCACTGTGGCCTTCCATTTAGAAGGTTGTCGGTTTGAGGCTCAACGGTGACCTTCCTGAAAGGAGTTTGCATGTTCTTCCGGTGCTTGCGTGGGTTTCCTCCGGGTACTCCGGTTTCCCCCACAATCCCAAAAACATGCAGTTGGGGTAATTGAATAATGTAAATTCCCCTTAGGTGTGAATGTGTGAGAGAATGTTGCCCTGTGATGGACTGGCGACCTGTCCAGGGTGCACCCCCGCCTCTCACCCAATGTGTGCCCCGTGACCCCGAAAGGGAATAAGCCGATTTGAAAATGAATGAATATGATTTTATGGCATACATTGCATTACATTCAGATAGTGATTATCAGCCTTGCAGCCAATGTGAGTAAATAAAATCTTTTTTTTAAGAAAAATTACGTATGTTATGAATCCATACAAATTAATCAAGGTGTAATTTAGAAACAAAAAAGACATAAAACATATTATCGTAGCAATGGTAGCTCGATTTTATTCAGATCAGAGCAGCAATGTCATAATAGTTGTTTTATTATAGTTTACTTGTTTTTTTCTAATACACTTTGTTTTTGTTAAGCGGGATTTGGGGACCGCCTGGTGATTTTATTTAGTAGTTATTTGTTTTAGTCTTAGTTTTAGTTTTTATACTTTAAAATTTTGTCAGCATTAACCAGTACAAACCAAATGCCAAGAGTCCTTTGAATAATGCTCAGCATCCCGTGACTAGTGCAGATTATATTTAAGAAATCATGTATTACGAGTTAATCAAAAAATCTAGACAGAACTGAAGATATTTACAGTCAACTTATTGCTATAAAGATGGGGTGGGAAATATCTCTAAATATATTTTGGCCGACAGAAAATATTTTCAGAAATATATTTGATTTTATTTAATTGCGACAAATCTAAATGCAGTCGTAGAAATGTGCAAATTTTTTTTTCTGTAGAGGAATATGACTTCTAGAGGATAATATGATAACTAGAATATGAATTCTACTTATACGGTATGTGATGTATGTTACACCTAGGGAAATTAAACAAAAAAAACACTCATTTAAAAAAATTAAACACTTGTTTCAATGTCGTATTCAAACAAATCCCGTACAGGGCTCTGCCGCTTTCTTCTAGCTTTAGCATTTTGCTCAATAACCCATGGAAAGAAAGTTCCGTAATGTGCCGGCAGCTCACTCAAAACAGCTAGAACTATGGATTTATTTATTATATATTAATGCAAAAGGTCTGTAAATAAATTGAGAATGATGAATAAGTAGAGCAGTTACACACAACACACAATACAGTTTAGTTAGTCATAGGGTTTTTTTAATTATATGTTTCAGATAAAGACAATGTATTAAAATATTATTTATTTATTTTTTCTATTTCATTGTTATAAGAAAAAGACATCTAAGTCGACTGCACAGTTTAGTTTTTCCATGCTGTCCACTGAACAGAATAGTAGTAGTAGTAGTTGTTGTTGTTGTTGTTATTGTTGTTGTTGTTGTTGTTGTTGTTGTTGTTGTTGTTGTTGACGTCTTGCATGTGACTGAGTGACTGAGCATATGTTTGCTTTCGTCACCATGTGTTTACCTCAGACTGCAGGGGCTCTCATAAATATCGGCTTAAAGCCAGGGCAAGTATGTGTGGAGACATAACCCCTGATAACAGCTGTTTCCTGTGTTCAGGTGATCAGAGCTGGATTTGTCGGACAGGGCTGAAGATCAATTGGTCACAGAGATCCTAGTGTTCCCCCAATGTGGAGCGTGGGAAACTCTGAATAGGTGACGGTGTGTGAGCACCACAGCTCTTCATCTCTCAGGGGAACCATTTAGTAAACACTTAAACTGAATCATTAGCAGAGTGCGTTTATTGTGTATTTAAAAAGCACTCAAACAATATCACATTTAGAATATTTCACACAAAAAAAGAACAATTAATTAGGGCTTTAATGCAAATCCTCATTAGAAAATTCATGGCTAATTTTACTACGATAATGAAAACTACAGACCTTGTTTCCATGGTGTTATTTATAGGATTCTAATCAAATTTTCCCATGCCCCATTCATCAAGACTGAGTGGCAAAACACAGGTTACAATGGCTTGGGTTAATACCAAATGTGCACAACACGTGAGTTATTCTGATGAATACACATTTAAGTTAAAAAATAATTGGACTCAACTGTGATCCCCAAGACTTACCGAACAGCCAGCTTTCTGCGCACAGAGAGATTTAGCTAGAAATTATATTTCCTGACATTTATATGTTTCTGATTTCAACACTGCGGTGAGCACATGTGCTGTGAAATGCACCTCTTTGCCATTTAATTAAAATTTTAGTTAATAAAAGCACTTAAAAAGTACTTTAACACATCTGTAATTAAAATTACATTATAATAAATATATTTCTTCACATTTTGGGATAAATATCTACTTTTATTATTGGAACAGTGAACATTTTCTATTCTCTTTTCTGTTTATTAATATTAATGTTACAATCCAACATTAATATTTGTCTCAATCCTTGGCCAAAAATAATTTGATTTAGACATTTGCTTGTTCTTTAAAATCAATAACTGACCAGAAAAGAATAAGTAAATAAATCCAGAGCTGATGGCTTAGTTTTGGCCACATTTCAAGACTCGTTTGGATTCAGTAAATGGCAACTGCATTAGAGCTGAAAATAAGCAACAATTTCTGAGCGTCATGAGGCTCAGAGCAAGTATTCCATTGAGAAATTAGACGAGATCCCAGAAATGGAGATGATGCTTATGTATCTAACATTCTGCACTAGAGAACACACATATACAGTGCCCTCCATAATTATTGGCACCCCTGGTTAAGATGTGTTAAAAGCCTTAAAATAAATTCAGTTTTTATTGAAGAAGCATAATGTCAATTGGAGAAAAACATAACGTTCATTTAATGTGAATTTTAAGGGGAAATATACATTACAAAAATGATAATGTATACAATTATTGGCACCCCTGACAGTTCCTAGAAAATAAATGTAGTTGAAGTATTTCTGTCATTTTCGTTTAGTTAATCAGAGTTTATAGGAACATTTAATTAGTAATTTATGACTTCTTGCTTCCCTGGGGTATAAATATGACGTGACACAGAGGCCATTTCTCTTATCCACTTTCCAACATATGAAAGACAAAGGAACACACCATTCAAGTAAGGTAGATGTGTGTCGACCTTCACAAGTCCGGCAATGGGTACAAGAAAATAGCCCCCCACCTGCACCAACCCATATCTACTGTGAGAGCAGTCATTAAAAGAAACTGGAACAGTAGTAAACAAGCCTGGACCAAGTTGCTTCAAGCACAGTGAGGAAGATGGTCCAAAGCTAAAGAACTGGCGCAAATCTTGGTGTCACAAAGTCTCCAAAATACCCATCAGATGCCATCTACATACCAACGTTTGGAGTTTGCTAAACGCTGCTGGGGCTTCAACAGGGGCCATGTTCTTTGATTAGATGAACCCAGCTTTTTGCAACAAACACTCTAAGTGGGTTTGGCAGAACACAAAAGAGGAGTATGCAGAAAAGCACCTCATGCCCACTATGAAGTATGGGGGAGGATCGCTGATGCTATGGTGCTGTTTCTCTTCCAGAAACCCTGGGAAGCTTGTTAGGATGCATGGCATCAGGAATGCTTTGAAACACCAGGACATTTTAAAGCACCGAAAGCTGAAGATGGGTCATCACTGTGTCTTTCAGCAAGATATTGACCCAAAACGTGTGGCCAAATTGGCACAGAAATAATTCACCAGACACAGATTCAAGCTCCTCTCACGGCCACCTCAGTCCCCAGACCTCAACCCCATTGAAAAGCTGTGGACTGAGCTGAAGACGAGAGGAGTCCGGTCACTGGATGATCTAGAGTCAAAGATCCCTCTTTCTGTGTTCTCGAATCTTGTGAAACATTATAGGAGAAGATTAGCTGCTGTTTTGTTGGGAGTTTTACAAAGTATTAAACATCAGCGCTGCTCATAATGTATGTAAAGGAATTATTTCTTTATGTGGGATTTTTTTTCCATTGAATAAATGCACTTTCCTCTTTTTCCAATAGTGCTCCTGTGTTATAGAACAAAACTAAATTTATTAGAGCACATTTTAACCAGGAGTGCCAATAATTATGGAGGGCACTGTATACTGGTTGAGTAAGAATTCGATGAGAGTATAACGGTTCTTTATGTGTCTTAAGTTGAAGTTGGTTTGATGAACACGTTTTTTTAGGACACTTTTTATCTTATTCCTAAAATATCTACTAATGTGATCCAATGCTCTTCACTGTTTCTGATAAAATGGCTCATTTATTTTTTCATAGCTTTACAAAGAGACAATTTAGTTTTAGATTTGTGATATGTGCTTCTCTAACAGAAAGCTGTGCCAGCTTAGAGATGGTAATGGAAGCAAGATGTCGCGCATTTCAACCTGTAGAACATGCCCAGACTTGCTCATTTCGGTCTATTCTTCACTCATAATTACCTCCGCCTCAGTCAATTTCAAAATGAACACTCAATTTTCTGCAGCTAGATTCATTCGTTTGGAGGAATACATTTGGCACTTCAGCGTTTAAGTGTGTTTCTAATCTTTTATGCTTTTGAATAGAATTTATTAAGCGCCTTCACTTTAATCATCGTCAGCCATTGTCCAGCAATAGATAAAAGAATACCAATTTTTGTTTTTTCATGATAAATGTTTTAAAACACTTCCCTGCGTCTATTGCAAATGGGGTTTGTAATTTGGTACACGTCTGGCAGAAAGGCTTTGGTTATTCTGTATTTTGAGCTAAACGTCTCATCTTCCACACCAAGGAAACACACGCTCAGTGGGGGGACCGGTTCCTGGGTCAAGGAGGTACATGGGAATTATTACTTTTGGAGCCTCTCACCTGTTTTCACTGTGACCATACAAATCTAGGTGTCACCCTCGGGTCTGTGAAAGTGTTGTGTTTGTGTGCACACAGACATATGTCTTTCAGATGCTGTCTTCCTTATGGATTTATCAACAATTGAGGCCACTGTTGATATTGTAATAGTTTAAAGGTTTTATTTTGCAGAAGTGTGCTACTCTAGTTCATACAGGGCTAAATCTGTCATAAGTTAGTAATTAAGTCAGTAATTTTAATTCAGAATAAAACTTTTTTTTAACATAGCCTCCATAATTATCAGGGATCCCCAGAAGAAACACAGCCAGCAAACACGAGAACTTCAAAGAATCCACCTGCATACAATCACCCACTGAATCAGTCACCCTATCAAAAAACTCCTCAAATCCATCTCCCTCTGTTAAAAGGCTCATCCATGCACCTTCCCTTTTGTCTGATCTACGGCTCACACACCCTGACACTCCATGATAGCTTCTGGTCTTCCTGGATTTCCATGTGTGTTATTTGTCTCTTCTTTGATGATCTCTGTCCCAACTACTCACCTTAACTACTCACTCTCCTCTTAAGTCATCATCTCCAAGGTCATCATTGAAATTTCTGATTCAGTTTCTGGCACCTACCCATTCCCTTTATGGGACGTTATATTTCTGTAAATACTTTGTATGTATTGTAAATGGACCTGTATAGTTCCTGATCCCATATATTATCTCCCTCCTTCCAGAAACTGTGACAGTAACAGAAAGGGATCAAATCCAAAAAAACAAAAAAACAAAAAACAAGAACCTATTGGTAGACCATTAAGCGCTTAGAGGAGGGGGGGGGGAGGTTAAATGGAAAAAATATTGAGCGTTCTGAATCCAAATGCTTCTAGTCTGATCAGATTCTAGGGTCTATGCTAAGCTATACTAAACGTGCAGAGCCTAGAATGGCTGAATAGATTCCATTCCTGGTAACAAACCGCTTTTCCCAAACAAAAAATGCTCAGTTTTTAGATATCTATTTAAGTTTTGCCATTTATATTTCCAATATATTGTTGTATACATTTGTTTTCTGTATTTTACACTCCAGAGTCTGGCAAACATACCTGCCATGAAATGCCCACCCCTGCCCTATACATTTCAATGTCTTTGTAATCAGTTGTTTGATTTTATACAATATATTTTATTTGACATATTGCAAAAAATAAATTTGTATACATTAGGAGCAAAAATATAGTTTCAAAGACCGATAAAATACCTTATGAGCATGCTTTTAAACACATTACATAATGTGCAAGATTAAAATGTAAGAAAATGTGCGATCGTCCTTCAGTTTCATTTTGCTGATCCCAAATCGATGCCTTCTAGTGGTGAAAAGAAGGGATAACCCTTGAAGTACAAGACCTTTGATATGGCTTGTATTCTTCCAAATTTTCTTTTTGTTTTGACATTATCTTTGGTTTTTTTGACAATGTTTTATTTTGTCTCAACACTTTTAATTTTTGTTATAAAACATAAAAATAGTTTGTTCTCAAATTTTGAGATTTTCACAGCAAAAAAAATACAATTTAATGCTCTGGATTGTATTTTTTATAGAATGTCAGGTTTGTTGTGTAATTTTTGTGTAATTTAATGAAAAGAAAATATTTGTTAGAAACGAAGCTGAGGTTGTAATAAAAATATGATAAGTGTTGCCACAAAAGGTAATTTACTAGAACAGTGCCAATCTGGATAGGTCGCCAGTCCATCACAGAGAACAAATTGTAAAGTAGTAAAAAATGCTCAAAAAGGCCCCTGACATCTAAGGGTTGAGAAATGTTCATGAGAAATAAATAATATTTCTTAACATTTCCATCAGGGAAAATCACTTTTTTTTCAGGGAACAGTGACAATACCCAATATATATATATTTGTAAATGTTTAAATATGTTAAAATTGTTCACTTTGGCAAGCTAGTCATTTCATATGCTTACAAACTTTTTTATTTATTGAAATCTTTGTTGTTTTTCTTAAAAATGAATTTTCAAAAGCCAATCAAAATGTATTCTGAAAGTGTAAACATTTTTAGACGGCAGGGAGTGTTTTTTCCGCCACATTTAAAGGGTTCTGGCTTTCATTTTAGAGAATAAAGCCGTGGTTGTAATTGTGAGCTCATTTAGAATAGAGGAGGGTGTGTGCGCATGTTAAAACTGACTTGTGTGTTGGACAGTGAATGAGACAACAGTTTTGATCCTGAAATATAGCATTCTCCGATTCCTCACACACAGTATGTCTATTTGATCTCTTTATTTACCCTCGCTCTCTTATTTCATATAAATGTCAGTTGTGCATTGTGTGAGGGATCATCGAGAGAGAGAAAGGTCAGTTGTAATGGTTAATTGATTTTATGGGGCCATTGGAGGAGAGCGGGAGAGAATTGCTGTCTCTTATGACTCCCATTTTACCCAGGGCTAACATGACATGGTGACAGTAATATTTGGCTCAGCAGTCAGGCACAGGCGGCACTCATAATATTGTTATTATAGCAGCCCTCCACTATCATTTAGATTGCGCACACAATTTTCTCACATCAATTACATTACTGGACCCAAAGACATTCGCTGGCGAGAGAACTGAGAGAATTGTAATGCAAAGCCTATGGCAGGAGCGACACGAACATATCCAGTGTTTAGGAGGAGATTGGGGTTTTATTGGCCGAGCCACTGAAGCGGCACTGGAGGATAATGGATAGTTAACCAGGCTGCCATTTGGGCTTCCCAGGGCACCGCGTCTTTACGAATAAAAGAATCTCTGTAATCAGAAGCTAAATAGGTGTTTTCCATGGGCACATGGGTGTTTAGGCCCATGCTGATTGACCTGGATATCAGAGTCCCGCTCAATCTCTCTCATCCACTTCCAGAGAAAGAGCTCCGTCAAGGTCAGGTGAATGGAAAGAGAGATGGGTGGAAGATCCTGCATGTCTTTCTCTTCTCTTTCCATTAGAGTGAGTCATATTCAGTCTCACACTAGAAGTTGAAGCTGGGAAAAGCTATCAGCTGTCACTCAGGATGATTGATTGGCCGATGTAAATGTGATGGATCTATAGAGCTCAGTTGATCTGAAGGGTCCTGGTTGTGTGTGATGAGTGTGTTGTTTTAGACAGTTAAGCAGATTTTAGTGGTGGTTTTTGTCAGTACAGGGTGCACCATAAAAGACTTACTTGTATTTATTCATTGGTGAGATGTCTTACTCTTTTGATTTAGCAAAAACAAATTCAAATTCAAGGTAAAATATTGAATTGATCTATATTAAAAATACAGTAACTAGTCAAAGTTAACATTTCCAGAAGGAAATATGTGTTGCGTACTGCAAATATCTTTCAAAATTGTGTGATTACAGCTGATTTATTTTAAATAATAATCCGAAAATCCTGTTTTATTTCAGGCCCAGACTTCCTGCTCAAATGTTTGTAAGAGATTGACCGTAACTAACATCATCACTGTGTTTATTTTCCGATCAGGTTGAGAATTAATACTATTTTATAGCAGAAACATATTTCTGTATACAAAAATCTGTTGAAAAAATTTAAATAATATTATAATCCTTGGGTTTTAATTCCAAATCCAATTAACAAAGATGCCACCAGATCAAGCCTTTTCAGATCAAGTTTCACAGCAATACAAACATACCACTAACATCATAATTTATCAACATCTTCTCATCATTCTCAGAAATGTTTGAAATTCGTGGCATTATAACATCCTGCCCATTTCAGAACATGTGCAGTACAAAAAAACACTGGAACATAACACAGAATATGAGAACGTGTTTAAAAATGCTGTGATGTCACCGATTAGAACCTGTCGTGGTTCTGTCGGTCCATCCCTAAAATATATTGTATACACAGTTGTGATGTTTTCTAACCGTGGGTCAATTCACTTTTTTCATAAAGTTAATAACAATAGACTGAAAAATTATTTTGCCTAACGTTTAAAAAAGGTAAAGAAATGAATAATAAACAGGTTTCACCCCGCACAGTTGTTACATAACAAGATTAAAAGGATATGTATTATATATATTTTTCAGTGGATTAATTGCAGTTTCAGTCACTCTCGTGTTGATGTCATACGGCAGAGCAGGAGATTGCCACACACTACTCCAGCATACATTACGCATGAAGTTAAATGGATGTAAATTAGTGAAATTTGCATCTTTAATGCAGTTAATGTGTGTGTCATTCTGTCCTGAAAGTAATATTAGGTGTTTTATGGTAAGGGTTGAAACGTTCAGTGTTGGTGTAACTGAATCTACTTTACTTAAAATGCATTTTAGAATGTTTAATTCAGCGCTAGGACTTTAGAATAAATCAGTGCAGCTTCCATCTCAGTTGGTAGACAAAAACATTGAATAATTGTATTGACAGCATTCAAACATGAATCAACTCATAAAAGCTGTTTTGCTACATTTGGAACCGTGAATCTGAATGCAGCAAACATATTTTGGAGACCCTTGTTTTCTATTCGGATCATTTTATTCTAATTTATCAGATCTTTTCTTGAGAGGAGTCTGCTTTGGGATTCAAATCGCAAGCAGCCAAAGTAAAGCTTTTTTGGAAAGCCAAGTACTTACTTTGATTGCAAAGGAATTAACATTACTGAACATGATTCATAAATTAAACCGAGGATTAGTTGATTCGTTGATAAACGTAATGACGTTCTTTCATGGGCGACATCTCTGTGTGCAAAGACTTTTCATCTTACGACTGACAGTAATTACTGCAGATGAGGCGACTGACAAGCTTATCAAACAGGATTCAAGAACCAGCCGAAACATCAAAGAGCTGCAATTTATACACATCAAAAAGCGCTTTAGCCCCCTGTGCTTGACTTACACTCTCACGGCGCATCAAACAACTTAAGTGCTTGTGCTTCACTCCAACAATACCTCCGTCTCTCTCAAGGCTATCACTCAGAAAGACAACATACGTAGAGTACATCAAATATTCTCACGTAAAAAATTCAAATGTCAAACCGTAATGTCAGCAACATGCTTAGTGTTATCACGTTAAAGTAAGAAACTTTACTTTTTTACGGAACCCTGATCAGTTTGAGGTGGGAAACTACAGGATCTAGACATTATTATAATCAATCCAAATCTGTCGTTTCTTCGAATAATTCACATTTTTCACATTGTTTAAACTTTTCAAACACTTTTCTGTCTTTTAGTGTCCTAACATGCCTCAAGTATTATTCAGAATCTTTTGTGCAATTTTTTTGTGTAATCCTATATTCCTGTTTTGTTGGCTTGAAGTTCTTAGCACCACCCGTAGATCTAGCACCTCCCCTAACCAATCAGAATAATTGTTAGTACATCTCATCTTTATGTAAATTGGGTGAACTGCCTGACCGGGAAGTAAGAACAGCAGACCCACGCTGAAGAACAATGCCGAGAAGGTGTTTTACTAAATTGTAATACGTATTAACCCTCTTGTTTTCCTCTTGTTATTCTGTCAATCTGATCCCATTCATGTTTTTGCTTCAGATTGAATGAGAACTTTGTTTTGAGAAAAATTAACAAAATAAAATATATTTTCAACTATACACATTTTTAGCTGTATAAAACAAATGAAAATGAAAAATTAGTATGGTGTTGCTCCCTACTTTAATGACAGGGTAGACTTAGTGCTAATGTCATCAAACTTGCTTTTTATTGTGTCAAACTGACCCCATCCGATATAGGGATGCACAATAAAAAAATTTGAAAACCGATAACCGATATCCTAAAGGTCGATATAGATAACACTAACAGAATATTAATTTGCAGAAAAGCAGCCCCAAACATTCAAGGAGCCATGTAGACGCTCATTACCGTACAACTCTCCAGCCCTTTGGCTGGAGTGAAATATTTCACATTTTCACTCATCAGACCAGATCACACGCTGCCATTTTCATGCACACCAGCTCCTATGTTTTCCTACATACTTGAAACTCTTGGCTTTGTTCCCATGTACAAGGTATGGATTTTTGGCTGCAACGGTAGTGGGGTGCACTTGAGTCATACTGGTTTCTGTGAGTACTGAGTTGATGGCACTGCTGGAAGCTCTCATTTCTTCTTCTGTAAATGGCATGTTCCCTTTGTGAAATAGAAGAATAAAACTGAGTGAGGTCAGTGAAAGCGAATGATTTTACTTGACACTCTTCTCTGCTGCTGATGCTTTACTTTCATAATCAAATGGGATCATTTTTTCCCTAAAATCTGAATCTTGCTAATTTCTAATTTATTGACTAGTGGTTAACAAAAAAGTTTTGAGTACCAATAATTGGCTCAGCAAATTGTCTTCCTCTTTGTCTCTTCTCCCTCTCACTCTCATGTGGACTTTGTGGAGTTCAGAAAAGGCTGCAGTAATCTAATCTGGCAGGATGTTTCAAAGCACACTAACAAGTAAGAGAGGAGAAAGACGCTCTAATGTCTCAATCATTTACTGCTCATTGGATTCTACCTGATCTACTCACGGGGCCAGTGCTTAACAGGGGAAACGCACGGGTGTAACCATCCGGATCAACCCATTCAAGCATCCCAGCGAACACACATGTATTGGTGTGTACTTGATTGACAATGTAAGTCTTCGTTTAATTTTACGCCAAGCCGATTTCCTTTGCGCTACCCAGAAGCCATATCTACACGGCGGCTGCCTTTGAAAGACTGGTTGCATGCACATTTGCATTCTGCCCGACCATGTGCTGGATTAGAATTAGTGAATCAAATAGGAATCAGATATGGGTTTAAAATAGAGAATGTGCATGGATTGGCTCCCTATTTCTGATGGATTTTCAAACTTGTGCTTTTCTTTAAAAAATAGAATAAAGTTACTTTTCAAATGTTCGTAGCACTGTGGCCTTCCTGTTAGAAGGTTGCCGGTTTTAGGCTGTTGCCTCTGAGACCAGCAGACCCCTTGTGACCCCAAAAGGAAATCAGCAAGCAGGAATAAATGAATGAATGTTCCACAGTCAGTGATGGCTTAGTGTGCCATGTCATAACCTAGTGTTGGTCCACTGTGTTTTCTGAAGTCCAAGGATAATGCAGCCATGTACCAAAATGTTTTAGAGATCTTGTGTGGAGAAACAGATTTCATTGTATATCAGGACTTGGGACATGGTGTCAAAGCTATCTGTCCCTGGTTTAAGGATGTAAGGGTTGATGATCAATGGTTTTACAGAATGCATGTATTATGCAAAATGTACTTTTTGAACGTAATTACTGAAACAATTAAACTTTTTTCATTATAATTTTATGACCAGCATCTTTACATGGTGTGTTGCAGACAAAAAAATGCAGATGAAGCTGATGTGTTCTGATCATCCTCTCTGCATGCACTGGTGCGAATCACTGTTTTTAGGTTTCGAATTAAGTAGGAATGATGCAACATACCATTTAGTTAATTTTGTTTTACAAAAATAATGTGCAGGTTTCAAAAAGGTTATTAAGTGTGATATTTTTGGTTTTAAACGAATATTACAAAAGTTTTGACACATAATTTGTCCTTCAGTATCATTTCAAAGACCCCAAATCGATGTCATCTAGTGGTGAAGAGAAGGGATAACCCTTGGAAGTAAAAGACCTGTGATATGGATTGTGTTTTTCAAAGTTTTTCAAAGGCACAAAAAAAAGCACAATGGCACAAAAAGTGCTTGGAACTGTGTATAAAGTTTCGGAGAGATTTACTTGTTTTGACTCATTTGCATTTTTGGGAGAGGGTGGGGTTATGAATTTTAATTTAGACGCAACAATTTAGATTTTTGTTATAAAACATAAAAACTTGTTTTCTGAATTGTATTTTTTGTACAATTTCAGGTTTGTAATTTCAATTATAATAAAAGAAGCTGGGATTGGATTAAAAATTATATCAAGCACTGTCACAAAAACTGTTAAAACTGAAACACTGTTAAAGATAATTTATTAGAGCGAATTGTAAAGTGGTAAACAATGCTCACAAAGGCTGTGGATTTCTAAGGGGTATCTATTATTACATTATTATTCATAAAACCTCAAAATTCATTTCCAAGATTCCCTAAGGATAGACGGTTAGTTTCAGCCTGCTCTTTCTCTCTTGTTTCACTCTCTGATAGCTGTTAGCTGCTAGATAAAGAAATTGGAGTGTTTTATTGATCTGAGCAGCCAGTCTACAGCGAGACCAATGACCTCCAATCAGCACCTGCCAGGTCAGCTTAGAGCTGGCGTTCTGAGACCGAGCACTGATACGAGAACACCTCATCGTTTTCTTTCTGCATCGACAGCTGCTCGATGGGCTAATCAGGGTTAACAAGAACTTTGTACAGTTTGAGACAAACCTTACATTCTGATTGAAATTGAAGAAGGCAGTCGCACAGGTTACAGTGAGGAAACATGCTCGCCTACATTACTGGGAGCTGATCTCTGTTCATCCCCTCCTCCCCTTCACACATTATTTCAGCAATTACTGAAGGAGATGACAGGGGTGCAGTCTTAGCAGGAAAGGGAGGTGTTAGACACCGGCTGTAGACTGTTAGCAGTGTCGATGACTACACATAGTTCATCATGTATGAAAACATTCAACAAAAGTTCCAAAGTTACTTGGTAATATGGATCTTTGGGGCCATAATTCATTCACAAGAAACATTGTCCTAATGAAGAACCAAGCCCTCTCATGTCTTATCACTTTTTTCTTATGTTAAGTTATGTAATAATATGTAACAGCTACGCTTCGTTACATTTCGTTTCTTTACATAAGGTTAGGTTAAGCTGTAATCTCTTTTAGTCCATCACGTATGCCAAATGACCGACTTTTACTCAATCAATTTTTAAATGGGCCAATGAGCACCTCATTGTGCAGGTGTAGGTGATTAATTCATTATGCAGCTTGGTAAATTCTCACAGCAGGAGCCTACACTCATTCTGCCTTTCCTTGGAGCAAACCACGGTTTATTCTAGCATTCGGCGCTACCGCTGGAAGATTAGGAGGCTGCTTTCCTGCATTCCGCTGTCGCCTCCTGGACAATCTGGGTTTGAAAGTCAACTAAGAAAAGAGTTTTTACCTCTTCAGAAGTTGTCCCCTTTCTCAGGATGGACCTGAGATCGCAGAGCAAGCGGGTGCGACTTCTAGTTGAACGCACCTGAACATTGTTGTCCACCCACAAGCGGGTGCCATCCGGACAAGTGGTCAGTCTAAAACACTTTCAGAGGCTTGTGGGGCATATGGAAGCTGCAGCCTCAGTGATTCCACTCGGGCTCCTGCTTATGCAACCACTTCAACTATGGCTTCGCTCGCTCTCAAGTTCTTCGAGATCAACAATGTCTGTCAGTGACCGCTCACTGTCACCTGACACTGAAGGTCTGGGGGTCTGCGTCCTTCCTTCGCACAGACGTGCCTCCAGGGGGGGTGACGGGATGAGGCATCTGAACCAGACATTTTACTCTGTGACACCTTAACAGTCTCGAGTTGGCTGCAAACATCCTGGCATTCCTGCGCTTCCACCCGCTACTCCAAGGTCAACATGTGATTTTGGACAGCATGGCGGTTGAAATGTACATCAACTACCAGTGTGGTGTGCGCTCCAGTCACCTGGACTCACTCGACCTACACTAGCTCCTCTGGAGTCACAACAAACTGCTGTCGCTCACTGTCGTTCACATCGCAGGAGTAACCGGATCGCGGACATGCTGTCCAGGTTCTCTCCCACTCCAGGCAACTCCATCCCCTGGACAGATATGAAAAAGGTTCAGTGAGACGCAGGTGGACAATTTGGGATAACTCCCATTGCCAGGCATTTTATTCCCTGTCCCTGGCTCCTCTCAGGACAGACACCCCGGCACACTGCTGGCGTAGGAAGAAATGCATGCATTCACTTCCCCCAGTCAGCCTTCTAGCACAGGTCCTTTGCAAGGTCAGTGAATCAGGACAAAGTGCTTCTGGTTGCAGTCTCCAGGTTCAGGCACCTGTAGCAGAACCTATGAAATTCACATTTTTGGCACATCCGACCGCAGTTGACCCCCAGTCCCTACTGGTCCCTCGGTAGGTCGGATCTTGGACTCTATATGAGGTCTTGCTAGAAGTTGGGTCAGTTTGTCAATTGGTGCATCTACCACCAGGAAGACCTGGGAGACCTCCTGGACCAGGAAAAGCGTCATGTTGACCTTTCTCTAGCTGGGGTTCAATCAGGGAGTGTCACCTTTGTCCCTCAAAGTCTAAAAAACTGAAATATTAACATTAGCTGATTCAAGAAACTCAATGTAAACGGTCAGAATCCACTGTTTCATTGGATGTGCTGATTGTCAGTGTGTCAGATGTATTTCTTTAAGTGATCTGTATCAGTTTTAATGGTGTCACCATGATAAAAATGTAGCTGTACACTCTTGCTCATCTAAAAAGAAAACTAGTTGCTCAGATTTCTTCTTGTATGTTGTAACATGTTGTGTGTATTCCTCCTATTAGACAATCAGCTACACTGCCTTGCCAGTCCACTAGCCACAATTCCAGTGCCACATTGGGGTTTTCTGATGAAAGAATGCGAGTTTGTGCTTGTCTATTAAGATATGTAAATTTGTAATCTCCCAAAGCCTGCTTTCACACCACCTCTCGCGCATTCTCTCTCCCACACTCTTCCTTCTCTTCTCCTCCACTGCCTCTCGTGTCAACAGCAGTATTGTAGTGATTTGTGTAGTGTATTTCAGAACTGTCTTTTGAGAGTGCAGCTCATGGCTAATTAGTATCATCCAGGATGGGCAAAACTGCATGGCAAGCTTTAATTAGTGAACGCTCAAACCTATGTTTCATTACTCTCTCTCTTTCTTATTCTCCAGCAAGGTATTCAAAAACATTTATGCACATCTACATTACAAATGCAACTCTTCAAGGACCAATCATGTGCTGGCATCATTGTCTACATCGTTGATGGTGAAAATACCTTAGAATACAGAAATCTTTCTTTCTGTCGAATCACTACTAATAATGAAATGGTCCGTAGCATGAGATTCTTGACAAAGTAGCACATTTAAATCTATTCTGTAATTGACAACATAATGAAAAATATTCACCATTTAATGTTAAAAGCTCTTTATAATGAAACAAGCCTGCTTATTAATAAATATATTTGTCAATTTGATATATTCTCATTGGCCACCTGTCCAATTGCGCGTTAATGCACATTTCTAATCAGCCAATCAGATGACAGCAACTCGATGCATTTGGGCATGTAGACATGGTGAAGATGATCTGTTGCAGTTGAAACTGAACATCAGAATGGGGATTTAAGTGACTTTGAACATGGAGTGATTGTTGGCGCATTATAAAGTCAAAAGGGTGGTGTAAAATATAGATAACTCCCAAAGTGTTGAATTAACAATACACAGTGTCAAAGGTAGATTATGGGTGTAAAATAATACACCTGAAAGTACAAAATGAAGGTGCAAAAAAATCTGACTACACCCGCAACAACTTCAAGGAGAGACAATGCCATTTTGTCTGGTGATAGAGAAGTGTAACACCATATGCCCTAAGTGTATTTTTTTGCCACATTGAAGTGCCAATTCAACACTTCAATCAGTGTAATACCTTGTGTTTTACACCTGATAGACTGGGACCATAAATGATTAAAACGTTGTTAAAAATAACACTTTAAGTGATGTATTGACACTGTTAAATTTACTGTGTGCCAAAGGTCAGAGGAGAATGGCCAAACTGGTTTGAGCTGATAGAAAGGCGAGATCAGATTTAAGCAGCAACAGTTTGAGATACTGGTTTAATCTGGATTCTGTTTAAGAGTTGAAGCCCCAAGACTCTGACCCTTGAGTTCATTCCCTCCACAGTGTATTAAACTCTTCCCAGATGGATGAATACCAATTCGATTTATTTACTATGTTATATAAGAAATGTTTTACTATTTTACTGTTTAACATGTGTTGCTTAAAATATTAATTGTATGATGCCTTTTAGAAGAAAACAAAAAACATACAAGATGTTTTTAATAAGCCAAACAGCTAGTTTTTCTTTCTTTGTACCTTCTTCTTCTCATTAACCATTAGCCATTAACGTGTTATTGCAATTTTGACGCCATATCAAATCTCTTATTTCTGTTCCAGATCATTTCTCCACTCGCCTGCACTCCGCCTCGGGTCTTATAGGTGCTAGACGGGGAGACATTTAATCGGCCGAATCGAGCTTTCATATCTATTACAAAAATCAAATAATGCACCGTGATTTACTCCCCCTAGCAACCAAGGCACCGAGCCATAGCAACTAGCGTAGCCCGGGGTGCTAGGTTTAATCAGGTTGAAAATATTTCAATTATTGTGTTGGTTTAGTGCATGTGTGTGAGGGGGAGAGAGAGCACTACCTCAGGACCCTTTTGATTTGAACAGGTCAGGAAAACAGTGTGTTTAGAGGAAATGGAATCACTGGTGTTTCACCTGTTTGTGCTGCAGTGTGTGTCTGTTACATCAGTGACATTTCAGTCTAGACTTCCCTCGCGGAACCCATGGACTGCACCTCAGATTTTATCCAGTTGACTGAGGCTCCTCAGTCACTACCTTTGCCTCGAATCTCAGATGTTTAGTGTTAAATATTCACGGCACTCATTCACAGTCTCTGGAAGATGCATCAGCTCCCATTTAGCGCTCATGTGTTTAGGGAAATACCATCCAAAACCTGGAAACCTATGGGGACTAAACACCACTGGCATGCCTGAGATGTGTGAGCACATGTGTTGGGGTGTGTGAAGGAGTCTAGTGGCTTCTTGCTGGGTTGGAGCTAAGGCTGTTATTAGTGCAGGTACACAGCCATTAGTCCCATCACATCATGTGACTAAAAACAGAAAATTGGATTAATTACATTGAGTCATTACAATTGCTATTTTGTTTGTTATTGCCCACCATTTATTTGTCTTTGTGCTAATGTTCTTAATTGGTTCAAAATATTTCTTTCCCTCACTGTGTATTATTGTATTAGTTCCTGATGATCAGGGAAGCATTTCTGTCATCTTATTTCACTAGAGACGTAGATAAAACTATAAATATTCTTGTACCTGTAGTCTCAAGCCAAAAAAAAAAAAAAGACGGACACTCCCATGGGCACTCAAACACCCCTGAAATGCTATAACGTCTCTAACAAACCAACAAGTGGCAGATTTTTCATGACATTTAAATAATGATTATTTATCACTGCATGAGCAAAAACACAAGCGTCATGATTGCTGAATCCCAGAGTATGGAGGGAAAGCCACAGAAGTCAAGCTGCTTAAAATCTGGCGTATACTTTCCACAGTGATGGTTCATGGAGCTGCTGTGGTGGTTCCACCGTCTTTTATTAGGTCTAAAGACCGTGCAGCTGTCTACCAGGACAATTTAGAGCATGCTTCTCTCTACTGTGATAATGGTTTTATTTTCTATCAGGGGTTGGCACCTGTACAGAAACCAAAACTACCAGAAACTAGTTTAAAAGCCATTGAATGGAACTATATTTGTGTGGCAGGCATTGTTTGTGACCATTGTTTCCTTCCTTACTCTTTGTGTCAGTCATCCTCAGCGCTCATTTTCTATGGACTATAAAGGGATAGCATGAAAGCGGAAGTTCCCACCTATTCTGTGCAATTGCGGTCCAATGGAAAGTTCAGCTGGGAGTACCTTTGATGTTCGATATCAGGTCACATGATGAGTCTTGAGCCACCATAATGGTCAGGTCCTTGAGCTTTTTTCAATATGAAGCAAATGTACATTTTTAAGATTGGTCATTATTGGTTTAAAGTAAATTAGAGATCATTCTAATAGTATTTAGATGAGTTATATAGTGACTTGTTTCTTGCTGATATATCCCCATCTCTATGGGTGTCTGGAGTCATCTAAAAAGTACCGGTAGTTCTTTCCATCCAAGGCTAGTTTATTTTGATGTGCTGCTTATTCTGCTTATTTCTAGTTTCTAAGTTTTTCCCTATTAAGGGCTTTTATGTTTGCCTCATTGTATTTTTAGTAAACTCTCTTATTGCTACTCTGCGTTTGAGTTTCCCTCGAGGTTTAAGTATCTGACATCATTCCTCCCAGTTCGTAACACACCCACCTAGTCGGATCACCTCCTTCTTACACCGCCTTGACCCGGTAGTTAGTGTTAAAGGAGCCCAACAAAAAGAACACAAGACAGTACATTAAAATACTTTTGAGAAGAACAAAATATGTTTAAGATGCGTCACATTATTAGGGGTGTAACGGTTCACGGGGATGTATTGAACCGTTTCGGTGCGGCCTGTTCGGTTTGGTACATTTGCGTACTGTTTCGGTATATTTTTTTTAATTAAATAATATAAATTTATTATTAGCGTGATATTAAGCGCAGCGGAACAATGTTCCTAGGAGAGTTTCCGCACGGACGCTATTGAGTGACGCACAGTAGCGCTGCACGCCGGGTGAGAAATGGCAACAGTGAAAGAGAAGCCAGAGCTTGAAACCCTCCCATCTCACTACGGTCTCCTGTTTGGGAACACTTTAGCTTCTCTGTTAAAATACATAACGGGGATAGACGAGTGGATAAATTTAAAGTTGTATGCCGACATTGTTCCACGGAGATCGGGCAGGCAACACATCTAACATGTTAACGCACTTAAAGCGGCATCATCCGAATGTGAACATCACTTCTACTAAGAAGAAATGCGGCCTTGTGCAAGTACCGCTAAAGTCGGCATTGAAACAACCCCTGTCAAGTGTATTGTGTATTGGCAGCTTCTCAAAATAAACATTTTTTTTTTTTTTGTACCGAAAATTAACCGAACCGAGCTCTCCAAGACACTGTACCGAACCGAATACAATTTTAGCGTACCGTTACACCCCTACACATTACATATTCTCTCATTTTCTCAACAATGTTTGTTGTCTTTAATAAATAATGATTACAATTTAATCACATTAAATTATTTTCAATTCAAATATTTCACTTTGTATGTTGTGAACTGACATATTTGTTGAAGTAAATTTAATGCTAGAAATTCTAGCAGATATTTTTATAAGTAAAACAAATTTATTTTGATACAGTTATTGTGTAGTTGTTCGTAAGCTTTTCGTTAAATAATGAAAGAATCAGTGTCTTGTTTCAAATCTGGTTTGAACCTGGTTCTTTTTTTTGATTAATAAGCAGATCATGCAGAATTATTGAAAAAGGATTTTCCGAGGTCACATGCAGCTGTTTTATAATTAAAAGAAATTATTTCACTAAACGCTGGCTATTTATTTCAGTCGTTGTCAGTGTAATCACAGCTTATTTTTGCACGTTAACATGAAGATATTGCATTAATAAAAGTAAATTAGTGTAAACTGATATAAATTGTTTCACCATTAGCACTGTGTGCGGGTGTATTGAGTCAGGTACTTTTTCTACATTTGTCTTCTACTTCGATGTTAATTATTTTTGCTTCATTGATTAATAGCAGCAGCTTAATTATAGTCTAACAGTAGCCAACATCTCATATAAAGCATGATTATTTTAATGTAGTTAATTAATAAGTTTAACTGAAGTAGAGGAGCTCAAGTTGTTAACCATTTATTCACCAGTTTATTATTTTTCTAGTAAGGAGCTGACGTACCAAATGAATGTGGATCACGCTTTATGATGGTTCCCAACAAACAGTGCTTTAAATTCTTGTTATTGCTATATTGAAGTAGCAGTATTTGCTTTCTGTAATCACTATAGTAAAAGGAAAGGGACAGAAAGAGGAAGAGAGAGAGCGGAAAAACGTGATTGAAATGAAAGAGATAGACGAGAGCTTACATCGGAACTGTTTTAATTGCAAGAAGCTCTGCCCACTGACCCGCACCAGAGCAAATGGAAACTGAAATAAGATTTTCAAATGAAATACCCGAAACGTTGGACACTATTTAATTTAGAATATGCGTTATGCCAGGTTTAAACCCATTATATCACATGGACCTGAGCCAATGTGTGTCCTCCTGCAACACTTACCATTTTTGTGATGAGTTCAACAAGAATTAGCTGTTTACATCGGCAAAACTGGCATTTATTTACTGTGTTTTCACTTTGAAATTTTTTATTATTGATGTTTTAGTCAACGTAATGTCTAAGAGATCGATAAGAATGTAAACCATTCTCTATTCTGTCACAAAAACTAGCTAAAATACTAAACTACTAAAACTGTTTAGGTACAGTTACATTAAATCTGGCAAAATATGTTGATCCTGGATGTTGTCACCGCAACTCTAATCCAACTTGAAATTCAAATTTGCGGATGGCTTCTCAGCAGGTTACTCTTTATCTGGGATGAGGAAATATTGATGGAATAACGCTCCATGCCTCCTGTTTATACAGTTGGTGACTGATCACAGGAAGCTGTTTGAAAAAAATGTGGAGGAAAGAGAGGAATTGCGGTGTGATATTTCTTTCCTCTTTCCTGTGCAAAGTCGCTATGAAAATGTGGGATGAGCGCCACAGAGTGGCTATTTTACGTCATCCTAAGAGCCACATTTCATTCATTCTGTTTGTAAAAAACGGATCCGATATGGCATTGCGAAACTATTTTTCGCTCCCGTTGGAGCACATGGTTTTCGATCGAGGCGTGTTGCTGTCCAAAATTTCGGACCGGTGTGTGAAGGCTTTTAGTTTTCCATTTGGACCGTCACTGGAATCAAATTTTCGATCCATCACAATTTTATGCCCCATATATTCTGGTGCAAAATGTGTATTTGCTTCCATTTAAAAAATGCCATATAATCATTTTGAAAAGTCTCTAACAACAGGTTGAAATGCACCCAAGGTCAAAACACACTTTAATTATGTTGCATTTAATGTTCATTTTTACTGCAGTTCATTTCATGACTCAATTTTATGAAAGTCTCCCATTTACGTGACGCAACCTGTAATGATTGGTAGTTAGAACCATCTGCTCTCATTGGTTACTGCATGTCACATGCATCTCCGAAATGGAAATTCTAAATGGTAACAGATATTACACTACTGTTATTAGTCGTATATTATATAGAAAGTGCATTAAAAGAAAGAACTTTTTATTCAGGGGAGTAAACAACACAGTAGACATGTGAGGGAAAGTGAGGAAGCAGGCTAGGACAGGAAGTCCTGAGAGTGTAACAGAGGTTTAGTTGCTGGTGGCACTCCAAATCAAAAGAGACTGGGGCACGATTCCTCCCAGTGGTAAATATTCAGCTAAATTAATGTTTGGACACTTCAACAATTTTTGTATACCTGACATTTTTACTGTTTTAAAACATGAATGGATCACACGTCGGTGGTAGGAGGGGCGTAGTATCGGGGATGTTAAAGTTTTGAGCTGAAGACTTGGTTGGAAAAAAGAACTCGTTACAGCGTCTCAGAGCACTTTCACATTTAAAACTCAAAACATATTCCTCCATCTCAGAGCTGCGTTACACACTGCATGAAGGGTAACTTTTAAAAATGGATGATGTGGGCACTTGAAAATAAATAAAGGGTTCTTTGAAACGGTTACTAAAAGCACCTTTTGAAGCAGATGGCACACATTGAATCGATTCTTTCTGTTAAATCAAACTTGAAGAAGATTGCGCTGCCACAGCAGAAATCAAATCCTGTATTTTTATTTTTTTTTTGCTTTCTACTGCAGCATTAAGAGTTGAAATAAATGTGAAAAATGTTTAAAAAAAACCTTTAAATGAAATCTGCGCACTTATCTCCTCAGACTTGTTGCTGCTCTCATCCAAACACACACTTACACACCTGTGGGTCTGTTCTCTCCCTGACTGCAGTGAAGGCCAGATTGAATCTTGTTGTTTTGCCTTTTCTCTCTAGAGATGCTTGACTCGTCTCTGCCCGCTGCTCCTGGCAGCCTGTGTTGTGGCCAGCGGGTCACTGGACTCCAACCCAAAGTAAATAATTAGTGATACTGGCTGGAGCTCTTTGTCTTAGTGTGAGTCTGTGTGTGTGTGTCTCTTAATTTGGCTAAGGCTTGCGGCCGTGAAGAGAGATGTCATTATTTACGCCAGATTATGGTTGCCTGGTGCCACCAAGGGAGTCTGTTGCCCATTCCACCGGAAAGCAGGCTTAAGCTGTTTATTTACCAGTCCTTGTATGTGTGTGAGTGTGAGCAGAGGTTTTTTAATACGCCTCATCCAGCATTTAACAAGCACTTCAGTGCATTTAGAATGAAATTATCACTAATTAATTGAGTCTAATGTGATTTTATTTTAATCTGTGTTGTTGTTTTTGTCGTATTGGGGATGCACTTTTAACAAGCTGACCTGTCACATATAATCAAATCAAACTTCAAGAGTGATACTCGTTAAATGATAACACAATCAGAAACTATAATATCTACATTAATTTATACTAGGGGGGATTCAGAGGGCCTCCTTCCACTGCAATTATCTTGTATGTCAAGTTGAATATTCTAGGGTTTTTGTGTGGCTTTTACACTACCAATCAAAGGTTTGGCGTTGCTTAAATGTTATTGTTCTCCAAGGAAGCACAACTGTTCATATTAGGAATGGAAAAGATCCACATTATAAAAGAAGATTCAGCAATTCTGCCAGAATTTTGACATTCGGTCTGTAGCTCAAGATGATCCTGTGATTAATAATTTTACATTTTTAAAACATTCTAAATCACTCTGTTTTTTTATTTTTAGGTTTTTACCTGATACCAAAGTATGAGCTTTTTAACCTACAATAAAGATACTTTAAATATTTCATGTGACATACCGGGAACAAAAGCATTATAAATTTAAACACAGGTAATATATAATTTTAAATTGCCGGATTAATTGATAATTTAGTTGAATCTATCATTATTTTAAATAGGGATGCACCGATATCGATACTGAGGTCATGTACTCATACTTGTAAAAGCACTGCGTTACCAAAGACCAATATCACCCTGTGATGTCATCGACAGAAGTTTCAGTGCACAGAGACTCTCTCAGCATCAACAAAATATCAGGCTCCGCTGTGAGGAGATATTTCAGAATTAATAATAACCCACGGGATGCCAGACATGTTCAGAAAATATCTCTCTGCATGAAGATGCCGTTTATGGTACAACAGATGCACTCCACGCCTCACGGGAAAACCGAAGAGAAGAAAACGACGATGGATTAGAAATCAAAAAACACTTTAAAATTATGTCTCACAAAAATTGCGGATTAAAGAGAAATTTGTGGCGCGCTATTTCTTTCCTGTTCCCTGTGCGATGTCGCTATGAAAATGTGGGACAAGCACCACCCAGAGGCTCTTTTACGTACCTCTCACGTCATCAAAAGAGCCAGATTTCATTGGCCGTTCTCCAATCCGATATGGCTGTGCAAAACTTTTTTTTGTTGGCGCATTCTCGCACAATACTTGAGACCAAAAAGTCAGATTGTGTGTAGAGGCCTGTATTTGTTGCATATCAGTCAGTTTACCCCCAAACATCACGCTATGTAAAATTAAATTTGATTGGATGTTTAACGTATCATTCAAACACCCTCATCGGCGACCAAAGAATGCTGAAAAGAACATCTTTGAAAGTCTTGCTAATCGTCTAATCGGTAAATATTAAGATGAAACCACATGCAGCTCCACCCACTCTTCTTCTCATTACTTCTGAGCTCCTTCCGCCATTTTTCTTTTGTAGAGCAGCCTAGTGGAGAAGGTGATTGACTGGAGATTGAAAGGTCGCCGGTTCGATCACCGGCTCCACTGGGAGTTGAAGGTGGGATGAGTGTTGAAACTCTCTCCCACCTGTGACAACCATTACTATGGTGGCCTTGGGCAAGTCACCAGTTCCCCACAGCTACCAGGCGCTAAAGCTATGGCTGCCCACTGCACCCAGTGTGTGTTCACGGTATGTTTGTGAAATGAAATGCAGAGCACAAATTCCTTGTATGTGTCACTCCATACTTGGTCCTAATGTCACTTTCACTTTTCTCTTCGATTGACCCATTGGCTTTAAGATGGACATAATCCAGAAAGTTCTAACTAAATTCCACTTTAAGCACGTTCCAGTTGTAATCCCCAAATTTTGTACATTTTCCATGAACCAGATGATGGTCTAGTTCTGCTGGCCTACCAGGAGCAGTGTGTGTCAGATTGTACCCAACTGGCCTGCCCTGGCACAAATCAAAGATAGTCCAGCCTCGGTGTGTGCCAATCTGCTGCTTCTCTCCATGCCTTCTGTGCCAACACCTCAGAAACGTCACAGATGACTGCTTCAGGATCTTCCTTGACATGTTTACCACATTTCTTTTATTATTCCAGTGGACACATCACGCAGGCCATAAATTCAATTGATTTATCAGTGGGAGAACCTGCGGCTCCTACAGGGTTAACTGTGTGTGACCATTTCACCGCAAGTAATTCCTAAAATTGAAGAGTTTTATAATGAAACACGTTTGGTCAGGTGATAATAACAGGAAAAGGCGGGAGAGTCAGATTCACTGGGGTGAGATTGTTACGAACACTGACATGTCTAACACAAAACCACGGGTCTCTTAAAGTACATCCATCTCCCCGGGTTTAACATTGAGTTGTTGTTTATTTCTATATAATCTCTATTAAAGGAGCGAAATGAAAAAAACACTTTTAAAAAATGTTTGTTTCATTAGTTGCATACTCTGTGATGCTTTACCCCTTTTTATTCTATTCATCGATTGCTTTTATCCACTTTTTTTGTCAGTTTCTTTCCCTGGGATGTGAACCCATAACCTTTGCGTCGTTATTATTCAACTAAAAGAAACTAAAGGCTAATATCACAAACTTATATTCTCTTTCAGAACAACAATGTCTTCCAGAAATCCCCTACCTTGCCTTCAGGTCAATAACTGGTCTTACCGATAACCGCAAGCCTGGTTACAGTAAGCTTTTTTTCTCAGAGCATGTACAAAAAAATAACACGTCTATATGTGCCCATTTAAAAAAAGTCCATACTTAAACTAAAAATATCGTAAAATGCTTAAGACCATTTTTATAATGGGTATTCAGCATTGAGTTTGAAAAACACAGACCCCTCCTTTGTAATCCAAGTGTTCCTGGTCCAGTGTTCCCTGTTTTTTAACAACGATGCAGGTTGACTGTCATTTTCAACAATGATGTGTGTGGATGATGCTGCTGTCTCCTGAACCCCTCCACAAAACGGCATGATTTAAAAAAAAATAAACAATTCACTATATAACTCGTCTAAAGGACATCTACTCTATAACAATACTGACATACTCTAAATGTACATTTGCTTCTTGTTGAGTGATCAAAAAAGCTCACGGAGCTCAGACCAATCTGGTGGCTCAAGACACATCACGTGACCCGATATCGCGGGTCAAAGAAGCGCAACGTGAAGCCAGGAAATTTAGTTTTCGCATCCCAGAATGCAATGCTATTCAAGTCATAGTGTGAGCGCTCTATAACCGCGCAGAAAACCCCTGTTTTGAAAATAACCAATATGTTTGCACAGGACCTGATTAAGAGTGTGGTGAGGTGAAGGGGTGGAAAGTTGGTTAAACTATATCTTGAACGATATCAGTTGTTCTCTGGTTGGTTACGTTTGTAAATGGTTATGAGCTTAAATGGTGACACCAGATGCAAGCACTCCTCCCGAAACTTGTTAGGGACCTGTCAAATAAACACATTTATAAAAATGTTGAAGGATTTACTTGATTTTATTGTGTACATTGGTTACGTCAAACTGATGTAAATATCGTGTTAGGAATGTTCATTTCATCTAAAATCATGTCAGATGTACACAATAAAATAAATTAATTTACTATTTGTTTAGTGCATCCACTCGATGAAATTCAGAGTTAACTAAAACTGTGAAAAATATTTTCTACATATTTTATCATATCCAAAAATCTTACATATTGTACCTTTAACCAACAGACAAGATGAATTGCGACCATTTAATGTGATTGCCCACTACCTGTGCTTAGGTCCAATTAAACAATGAGGACCCATCGAAGCGAGAAGAAGAGTCTGGGTCTGTATGTGTTTTCTCGGTGATGTTGAATCAATTTGACACCTCGATATGAGCTAGCTCTTATTTTTCACGCTCGTTTCAGGCTGTTGAAATAATCTGCTCTCATTAGTCGGCCACAGAACTTGTCTGATTTATCCAGGGTGTCAGTGACCCTGTAGTACCGCGGGTCTCGAATCAATCACAGACCTTGAACGGCTAAACCTGAGACCAAAACCTGCTTGATTTATCTAGCAAATTACCAGTGCCTAAAGACAAGAGGAGGAAATTGTGCGCTACTCCCCCGAGCAGCTACCATAAGGTCCCAGAACAAATGGTTAGGCCACCTGCAAAATACATTAAACAGGTCATTTATGTATTGTACCTTAAGAAAGTTTCAAAGGCTTCAAGTTCAAGGCTATACACCTGCTGCTAAAACTGTTTTCATCACAAAACCAGTGTATAATTCTATTTTAATCTGTTTATCCATTCATTTAGTTATCAGTTTAGTTTGTGGTGATAATTAAAAATATTAGCTACCCAAACAAAATCATGTGAGGTCACAAGAGCTTTCACAAGCTCAAGAAAAAGTGGTTTTAATTAGTATAATGTTAATTAGTTGGCGACATGAAACAAGTGTGGGCATTTAGAGTGAATATAACAATTTATAATTTATATTTCCTGTGCTCTTACCATACATAGGAATCTGTCAAAGGCACAAGTTCTCCAAAGAAACAATAATAGGATTATTAGAGTTAGGGATGAGTTTGATGGGGGTTTAACTGGTTTGGCTTTGAAAAAATGTTGGATGATGTAGTCTTTAATAGATTTTGACATTTTCGAAGCTGAATTTTGTAACAGAGCCGTTTCACCGATTGGGTGCCATTTCTGTCCTTGAGACTTTAAATGTAAAAATAAGGGTTAAAACTGCTTCATAAATACATTTTATTTCTAAAAGAATACACATTTAAGCAATAACATTTAAAATAGTTTTATTCATTCATTCATTTTCCAACCCACTTTTTCCCTTTCGGGGTCACAGAGGTCTGCCGGTGCCTATCTCCAGTACAGGTCGCCAGTCCAATTGTGGGGGAAACCGGAGTACCTCAAACCGACAACCTTCTAACTGGATCCACATAAAACAGTGAAAAATAACATTTATCGCTTGTCACCTTGTCAGGTACTACACTTCACCATAAAATATTACGACTCAGAAAATAACTATATAATGTTTGTTTACAATACATTTATTTACGCAAATATATAATATACATTTTTGTCATGTTCCCAGCTTTTTACTCAATCTTTTGATCCTAACCCATGCCAGTTTTACAGCAGGAAGTTGCATCACCTGGATCTTAAGAAGACCATGAAGAAAGGTGCTTCTCTAAATTTCTTATTTACATATTTGATGATTTTGTGATGATATCTTGGAGCGTCGTTTAAAAGAATACTATCCTGTTACTCAGATTTAATTAGTTTAGTGGTGACACTCTGGCCTTCAAGTTAGAAGGTTGTCAGTTGTTGCCCTGCAGTGGACTGGCGACCTGTTCAGGGTATCCCCTTGCCTCTCGCCCAATGTGCGCTGCAGACCCCCGTGACCCCAAAAGGGAATAAGGGGTTTTGTAAAATGAATGAATGAATGAATTAGTTTAGTGTAAAAATTCACATATTTGGTAAATAACTGTATTTCCTGGTTCTATAATCATCATCAGGTGGATATTTAGCATGTATTTAGTCCTGTTACTTTCAGTCTTGTTACTTAAAGAACAAATAAAACGAGGTAGTAACAAATTAAACAAACAGTAAGAAGAACAAACAGCACCCATCGTTTGATTATGAATGTAATAAAACCAGTACTCATTAGAAATACTTAAGTGTGTTTTCATTTGGAATCTGTTTTGAAATCAAGTTAAAAAAGTGACATTTTGAAGCAATTGGCTCAACCATTCAATATTGAAAAAATAAAACACTCAAGGACTTCACTGCTGTTTTTTTGTTAAATTGAAAATTGAATTAAGCTTGTATTTGAAATGTGCTCTCATATTAGTGGTTAAATTGATTATTTAAGGCAAATTAAAAGAAAAATAGGCTACTTTTATTGACATAGCACCCTGTGTTACTCTAACTGCAGGAAAATGATATAACAATGATCGTTGCCGTATTCATGGCTTGTTAAAAATACCTCAATCAACAAAGTGACACAACGCTCTGTCTACAAACACCATTAAAGTATGACATCAGTTTGGTGGAGCAGGACTTTCATATTTCCGATGTCAGATATTTTTGCTTCTATACCTTTTTCAAGCAAACTACAGAGCTCTGTTGGTGAGCAGTTTAGCTTAAACACTTTTAATGTTTTTTCAACATATTTGCAATTATTTGATTTAATTTTTGCTAGTGATTTCCACCTAACACGCAATAAGAATTCGGACAAATGTTTGCCAAAAAGCTGAATTCTAGAATAACATTGCGTCAATAGCATTCCATTTAGCAACATTTTTCATCATGTTGATTAAAAAATTAATCATATTAATCATAGTCATTTTTATATTCTTTTATTTTTCCTACTTAACAAACTGTGCAAATGAATTACACAAATGTTTTGCTGTAAATTACAAATCTTATAAGTCTTCATTAACATTTTTATAGAAGAATTTATAAAAAGATGGGATGGTTGTCCATTGTGCACCCAGCTAGGTGGCGAAGCCTCCTGGGAGTAAAAGCGGAAATGAGATACGGAGATAGAGGGCTATGGGAGGTGGTAAATTAGCTGCCTGATCCGTACTCATTGGCGCATACACTTCCCCCATTAACTCGGGGTGACAGGCACCCTTCCCTCCCCCAAACCGAGAGAGAGAGAGAGAGAGGTAGGTTGTTTCTCCTCTCAGCACCCGGGGCCACGCGGCCTGCTAGATTTATCATGCGGAGAAATTAATGTATGATGATCGGCTAAATTGAAAATCAGCAGCCAGCTGTCGATGAAAGGCAACACCTTCATAATTAGCAGGAGAAATTGCAGCTTACGGACAGATAATAGCAAAAAAACAATTTGCACTCCTCTCTTCCCCGTTTATAATGAGTCTCAGGGCTCAGAGTGAAAACTTTGTACTCTGAAAATCTATAAACCCAGAACAAGACTAGATTACAGACCTTGGGGGGGGCAAGCCTGAAGACAGCCCGTGGCATCATCAATTCATTTAGTAGAAGTCAATTCATTGTTTGTCCTAATAAATTGTGCCTTCCGACGCTTGCAGGATCGCATAAAGCATGTGGAAGTGGGGGAAGGGAGTTGAGATGCTAACAATCACCTCCGATCAAACAACCCTGAATAGTTTAACACATAACTTTACCTCGAACTCTCTTTCCTCACTCATAACGATTCGACAACATTAATGTTTCTCCTTGTTGAAGTACCTCACACCCCCCCAGAGATGATCTCTCATTATTTTCCCTATAAGCCAGGTCTCATGCAGTGCAAATAGCAGTCACCTGAAATAAGAAATTATGTAAATGTTATTAAGGCTGGAAGATGTCGTTCATATAGGGTGACGCCTGAGTCCCTGCGTTTACTTTTCATTTATTTGCAAATACAGTGGCTCTGTGAAATTGACCAGGAGGTGGTGGGTTTATCTTCGTAGAAAACTGCTCACATTTACTGAACGTAAACCATGTCGACCCAATCTATTTAGAAATGTGATAAGTTATCAACACCAGACTCTTAGGAGTTTTCCTCTTTCACATCTCAATTAAGTCAATTCAAGTTTGGTGTTCAAAAAACAAAAAAATAAAAAAACTGTTACTCTAACATAAATCTAACATGTGTGATTAGTCTTTATAAAATGTTTACTGTTTATAACGATATTTTGGGGTAACCAACTTAATTCTAATAGGGCCATTCCACCGATATACTGTTAAATAAATCCTAAATGTATTTATGCTTCAGAAGTACATTCTATTACTTTACAAAGTGTATCTACATGCTATTCCTAAGCTATACATTTACAATATTGGTGAAATCCACATAACACATTGAAAGTACTTTAACATAAAAAAATAATGATTAAGATCTTTTAAAACTAACCTTTCTTTTGCATTGATATGTAAATCCACGTATGTTTCAAATGCATTTATTTACACAAATATCTATACTTTCTTAAATGAAAAGTGTCATGTTCCAAGCTTTTTACTCATTCCTGTTACTCTAACCCATCCCACTCCTGAAAAACTGGGGAAGTCAGTCAGTCGGTTTTTCAGCAGGAAGTTGCATCACTTGGATCTTTAAAAGGCCATGGGAAGAGCAAAGATAAGTTCTCTCAATTGCTTATTTACATATTGGATGATTTGTGTCGTTTAAAAAAATACTATCCTATTATTCAAATTATTCCAGAGATTTAATTAGTTTAGAGTTAAAATGCACATATTTGGTAAATAACAAAATGTTCAGAATTTCCTAGTTGTATAATCATGTGCAACATTTACTTTACTATTTACTAACCCTGTTATAATTCTTTACTTATAACAAGAGGGTTAGTAACAAAAAAGGCACCTATCTTTTGATAATAAATCTAATAAAACATTTTAATGAGTTACTTAAGATGAACCAATACCCAGTATGAATCCAATCTGTTTTGAAATGAAGTAAAAAATAAACTTTTTGAAGTTACAATAAGCAAATGGCCCCCCCTTTGCTGGAAATGCTCAATAGCAAGTGTGTCTCACATGGTCGGTGGAGTGAGGCCAAACTGTTGCAATGGTTCTGGCTGCAGAAAGATTTCCGAAACAATTCAAGTCTATGAGAAAAAGCCAAACTTCCCTTACGTTACTTACATAAACACTTTTATTGATTGTCGAGCAATTTTGTTTAAAGCATGATACGTTCACAAGTTTATTCTAGGAAACAAGTTCTTTGTTTTTGGTTTATTCTAGATACAAATTGAAATATGATGTAACCTGCAGAGAAGTCAGGCTGTATATGGGGTGGACATTGCAGTAATAATGAAAATAATTATTATAAAGATACCTTTAGCTTTGCTTAATACGTTTAACGGAAAGACTTTTGTTGCAGAAGTTTGGCGCTTGTACTTTATTTAATAAATATTTGCAGTAATGGGTTGTAACGTGGCAGGGCATATTGGAGAACTCGGGCCATTACATAAATGTGAGCACGCAGGTTCTCATACCAATTTAGTTTAGAAGACCCTCTGATACTTGGATTACCCACAATTCCAATGTGTCTCAGCCCACTTAGTACAAACGCTGACCCACCCTGAGCAAACATGTCTAATCAGACCAAAAACAGCATGTGTCTGAATATTCAAGCCGATATATCGGATGCTTTTTCAACATTTTTAAATAATTGTATTGACCATCGTAATGTGAAAATTTGGAAGATTAATTTGTGACATGGAAAGAACACAGGATTAAATTCTTCAATATTTGTTATGTTGAATGCTATTTTAAGGCATTTTCCTTATATTTTATAAATGAGTGAGATCGATACAAGCAACTAGTTCTGCAATCTAGAGGCCGGTCTTGCCTTCTATTCTCACCAAGAATTACAGTATTGTATTTTGTATTTCTAAATAACAATAATTGTCATTGTTTTATAAACATCTATTTGTGTTTAAAAGGTATTTTTTTTACAATTGTCATCCAAATGTGTATGTGATTAGTCATATACATGCTTAATATATATTATAAAATAATTAGAGTATAAAGAATTTATTTCCATGCTTTATGGCATTTTAAAACTGTTCATATGTGAGCGTGCGTGTGTTTCTATATATGTAAACAAAATCGACCAGTGACAACCAAGATTTTCCAATATTGGCCAGAAAGAAACCCATATATCAGCCAACCTCTAGTGGACACTATAACGAATTCTATTTCCACCCCATAGCCTTTCCATCTTGCGTGCTCACATGAGGTGAATGGGTGTCCCAATTCTCATTTGAATGAGACGAAGGGCTCTGATATTGAAAACCAATTTTTATGTTAGAATTCACGTACCCTCTTCATATATAGGTCAGTGCATGTAATTCAAATCAGAAAAGATAATTTTACAGGAATAATGTCCCAGTAAACATGAGCATTAAACTTTTTGACTGTGTTTATGTGCTAAATATTTTTTTGAAATTATCAGGAGTAATGCATTTTGATGAATCATTTGGCAAAGGAATACAGTTTAGGGAAGTCACGTTTCACAGGTGTATATTTTCAGCTCCGGCTAAGAGGTCAGTGTGGAACTAAGTGGTGTTCTTTGTTGCTCTTTGTAATGCAGAGAAACAAACATTCTTCTTTTGGTGTGATGCTTCTGGTGTCATATATGATACTATCATTCTGTTTACCTGTGGGGATATTGTTTATTTATTTATATTACTTGTTTAAAATGGCATTCTTTTGTAGGATATTAAAGTATTGGACAGAGTATAAGGACTGTGGTTAGCTAAAACTCTGCGTGCGTGCGTGAGTGGGTGAGTTAGGTGAGAGACAGAGAAAGAGGCAGTTCTTTTATAGCGCGACAAATGATCAATGGGCCGATAAGGCAAGAACATCAGTGAACGCGACAGAACAATGAGGGATATCATCGAGCATCTATCTTAATATTGCCGCCTCCTCGTGCCCTGACAGGCCCGCGCGCCTCATGAAGATTCCCGCCCGCGATTCACCCGGGCGCACGCGCGCAGCTGCCTCGGCTATTATTTCCCCATTTCAATCTGACTCGCCAGCCTTTCATGCTAATTCTATTATTGTTGGAAGTTTATGTGATTTCATATCGCTGGAATCGGTAATGTATAATAACCCTTCAGGCTAACAGAAAAAAAAACCCTATCCTCCCAGCCGCCACCGGGAAAATAATTACTTTCATATCAAAACTCCACAGGAGCTGACCGGGTCCTACCGCCCGCGGCGCGAGGCCTCATTTTCACTCGGCGTTTGAATGAATGAATTTGTTAAAGCAATAAACACGAGCCGAGCTCTCCAAAGCGATAAACAACAGGCAAGCTCTCCAAAAGCGACTGATCTTTCTTTCACAATATTTTATTACCATCAATATTATGCCTATTAATTATCAAAAAGATGCATATATAAATATTTCGATACTTTTTCATTTATACAAGATGTGAAGATGCTCGTTCAAGTGAGCTGAATTGGAAAACGTTATAAGCGTAAACGAACCTGAATAAAGAGTAACCATTTTCAAGAGTATAAAAAAGATTGTGAACAGTTTTATACAAAAAAAATCGTGTCTTTATCGGCTTTGGGGCTACTGAAAAGTCAGCACGCAACATTCAGTCCATGTCTACATCCTCTCCATCTGTGTTTGTGTCTGCAGAAGTGCGCGTTTTTGTGTCGGAACAGTCAGGCGGGTTTGGGGAGATGCTTTCCTTTTGGCTAGAGTTTGTGACAGTGCGCTCTGTGTCGTTTTTTGGCGCATCTGCCTCTGCGCATTTGTGATTGGAAGAGTGTTTGGTTTCTCTTGTGTCTCTGCACAAATGATTGCTAAGATTCACGTTTGAACTTGACGTGTCTGTCGCTGAAACGTTGTGACCCGAGCTTTCCGAATCCTGACTCGGTTTCTGCGGGACAATGAAACCCAGTGGCTGCGTAATGGGATAGAGAAGGAAATGGCCTTTACCGACCAGCGATCGCTGCGGCGGCAGCTGAGGAAAATCCAGGCTAGTTTTTCTCCTGGGACTTGAGTCTGCTAGTAAACTCTCCACACTAAATGGGTTGAGTTTCTGGAGCGTGGAGGCGCGTGTGAGGCCGTTCGTGGTGCACAGGCCCGCAGAGTTCCGTGTGGGCTCTGCTGGCTCGCTGGCGGTGCCGGTTCTTTGGTGGCGTGGATGTGGGTCACATATATGCTCCGTGTGCTGCCGGTGCGCGCTGGTCTGGGGACCGCTGTGCGGAGTGGATTCGCTGTCGGTGCTTTGGGACACCCCGCTGTCACTGTCGGACCCGGGCGTGTGGAAGAGCTCGCCCGCCAAGAGTTTGTTTTGGGACTTGAGCAGTTTGCGTTCCTGCTTGCGTTTCTTCTTCTCCAGCCGCTCCAGCTCACGTCGAGCGATTTCCTCTGGGTCCATTGGCTCCCCGCTGCAGGTTGTGGGGTGGGAGTTGTGCGCCGGTCGACCAGGTCCTTTTTTCGTGTTCTCCTTTTTGCGCCATTTTGCGCGTCTGTTTTGAAACCAAACCTGGAGAGTAGGCGAGACGCGATTAAATACATTTAGGCATATTACCTCGTATCATTGGTTTTTATTTTTATATATATATATTAATTGTAATTTTTCATCATATTCATTTAATATTGTATGTTTTTACAGTAAAACGCCTTTAATATTTATTTTAATGTGCATATAGTATCCTACACACTAGGATCCAGCCTTTATTATGCTTTAATTTTTTAAAATAAGCATTCCTTCATTTTCTTTACCCGCTTCTTCCTTTTCAGGGTCACATGGTTCTGCTGCTGGTTGGGTTCTCCAGCACAGCTTGGGTAAAATTCCAATCCATCATAAGGCAACACGCACATTTTCATCTAAGAATTTAAAGAATTCGATTGTGGGGGAAAAACAGATTTAAGGAGGAAACCCACGCACGCACGGGGTGAACTTGCAAACTCCTCACAAGAAGGCCTCCGACTGGCCTCGAACCAGAAACCACAGCGCCACCATGCAGCATTTCGATAATTTATATTTTACAATTTGTTCATTCTCAGAAAATACTAATCTGTTTTTTTTTTTTTACTTTACAGAATATTTAGGAGTCGCATTAATTGGTTTCGCATTAATTGGAGGCTCTTAGAGAGAGACTGATGGTTTGAGCATGTCCAGCACGCAGCTTGCTGCAGCCACAGATGCGCTTGTCTTGTCTGTTGATTCAGTGTAATGGCTTACTCTCAGACTTTCAATTAGGCCTGGGTCTTGCGTGGCTAATTTTGGGCCTGTTCCCCGAAAGTTCATTTAGGCGCGTATAAACTCTGGGACAGATTTGGCCCGGAGGAGGCAGGAGCAGCAGGCTCGCACCTCGCACCTCGGCCCCTCACAGCCGGCCGCCGTCTGTTCAGCGCTGATAACACGCGGCTTGAGCTGCAGCAGCAGGCTGGGTGTCTCTGAGACGCATGCTAACAGAGTCATCGAGGCTACCCATCACAATAGCTGTGTGTATACACATGAAACGGTCAAATCTGAATGCATGACCCTACCGATAAACCGTAATCTTCATTGAGCAATGATGAATGCTGCAAAGATTAAGCCTATTCACCGCAAAACCCTGCCTCAATTTAACCAAGAGACAAAAGCTGCCAGTGCTTAAATAAAATCATTCATACAACCAGTCTGCCTATATATATTTTTTTTAAAATTAACCGATACAAACGATAAAATTCGTCAGAAAAATCAACGTTTGTTGTTGTCTATATTATATTCTCAATAGTCTATCATTTATCAGCATTTACTAAATGGGTTTTCAAACTAAATTTAGAATCAAATGCACGTTTAAATAATCTCAAAAACTGTGTCATTGGTAAAAAGAAGCACATTTGTTAACAGCAGTTTTCAGCATCACTAATTGCTTATTTAAAAAAAATACAGTTTAATATGAATATTGACCTGTTATAAAACCAGTATCTTACTATGAATTTATATCAGTGCATAGTGCTTGTAACAAAAACAAACATGGTCTTGCAGTCATTACTGATTAACTGATTATTAGTAGGGTGTTAATGCAGTGAAATATATATATATTTTTGGCAGCATCCTTTACCTGAACACGTGACTCAACGAGGTCTAACCGGAGCGCGAGCGCCTCTCGCATGAACACGTCCGGATAATGGCTTTCGTTGAAGGCTTTCTCCAGCTCCTCCAGCTGCCAGCCCGTGAAATTCGTTCGCGTTCGCCTCCGTTTACAACCAGGGCTTTCCTTGTCGAGGTCCCCACCATCTAGGGTCACAGAGGATGTCAGAAACCTACTCTACTCCTAAACTATGGACACTTGGGTTTGCTGCTATTTTTCTTCATATTAAAATCACAGTGGTTAACAGAATTAATGAACATACGATAAATGATTGAATGCATTGCATTGCCTGGTTTATTGGCATGATGCGGCGCACGGTTAAATGTAGGTCAAATACCACATTTGTTTGATGTTGCTGAACTGAAAACTTAAGAAATTAAACGCGTCTCAATAAAATAATAAAAAAAATTAAATTAACCCCATTAAACATATTTTGTTGTCAGAATATTTCCGTACACAGGATATGCTTTGCGATTTCATTTGAATTGAATTAAAACACAACCCTCCTCATTTACTATTATCAATGGGCCTACCATGCAAATCATTCTATTTTACTGGATAAACGTTCTCTTACCTCCCAGTTTATACTGACTGTCCCCGTTCACCCCACAACCACTTCCCAGTAATGTGTTGGAGTTTGCAACAGACGCGGCGCAAGATCCGTTAAGTAATCCGTCTATAGAAAAGGGGACAGCGGCCGCGGATTGCAGCTGGTGCCCGGAGATATCGTAAACGTGATGGTGACCGAGGTGGTAGGGGAACCCCATTCCAACCATGCCTCCCAAAGATCCTCCAAACTGGGCATGGGGATGCTCGAGGATCCGGCTATCCATCATTGCATGTCCAGGGCATGCGACGCGTTCTCTGGCCAAACCTAGCTCCAAAGCTTCCCTCAGAGCGTGTGCACGTGCGCCGCTGACATGTCTTGCGCTCCCGAATCAGGAATAACGAGAGACCGACGCAGGCTTGCCGACTCGTTCGCCCTCCGCTACTTTGTCAACATAAACTCTCCTCTTGTACAAATAACTAGCTCTCGCGCTTGGGAATTCGCGACCAATGAGAGTCCCTCACGCGTGTGACGTCAGAGCCACGACATAAACGTTTTCCATATCGATTGCTAATTATACCTGACATCTACCTCAATAAACAATAGCAGCGCTGTCACAACACGACTGGAGACATCACAACTAGACGAGAGGGAGGAGAAAGGGGAGGAGGCGAAACCGGCAAACGGATTGATTCCCGACTCGGTTCAACATAAACATACAATGCGCGGGCTCCAATGGCCAATGCTTCAGCTCTGAGCCGCATTTACTCTAAACAATTGCTACGAAAACGCATATTAACAGCCGGAAACATCAAAAGACGTGGAGCGCGTGGACACGTAAAATGATGTTCTCCTATTACGCGGAGGCACCGAGCCCTGGATGGAGTGATGCTATGGCGGAGGAAGCATCTCCAAGCCTGTTGCGAGCTGTCAGGATGAATTTAAACCTACAAGCACTTCGGCTTTTCTAATATCTCCACACGCGAACGCACCTCGTCTCGTATTCGTCTCATTTCCACTGCCCTGATTACTGTGACTGGCTCTTGGCAGGTGTTAGGAAATAATACACAGCATCCGAAAGTGGAAGCACACGCGAGTCTGACACGGTGTTTGTGAAGGGGCAAGCTATATCCGACTGAAACCTGCATGGTTTGTGGCTCTCGCTATTTTTGATTGCTGTCGTGTGGAGAAACTCAACACAATAACAGAACGGGTCATTTTAGTTCATTTAAACAAATATTTGTTTAGTGATCCAGACAAAATCCAGTATTTCAAACTAAATGAACTGAGAAATTAATACATGTACTAATTTATTTCAACCCCTTGACAATATAGTTATGTAGGTATTTAGTAAACCAAACGTGTACATTTAACAGTCCACTGTTTCTGTCCATAGGTGTCTTATATCGTGCTTATATGAAGTTTCCTTTGTGCTTGGTTCTGATCTGACGTGTGCAGATATTTGCAAGCATAACATTTTTATTAATCATCTGGTTTCATTTGTTAAAAATAATAAGACTAATGCATTGTTGATGTATAACTTTAACTGTCTGGTTTATAAAGCCACAATTTCAGACATGTTTAATTTTGTCTTATTTCTAGTTATGTAACTAATAAAATTACTGGTGAAACAGTCAAAATATTAAAGGGCTTACAGTCAGAATGTTTCCAGTTCTAGCCCATCTCCTACAATAAGCAGTATTCCTTGTACATTTCTTTTGAATGAAGTAGTACTGTAAAAGTCACAGTACAGTTTGATTACAATAGTTTTTAGTTTCTAAAGGTGGCTCATTCAGTAAAATTCCACTGAAAAAGGTTTTGCTGTAAATTTGACAATAAATACAGTAAATGTTTTTAAAAATAGTTTAAAACAATAATTTGAGTTTTTACACACGGAATAATGCATGTATGTTAATGGATAGTGGTTAAGATGGACAGTAAAATAATAGCTGGGGTACAGCCACGTGCTGCATTTTTATAGGACTACAACGATTCCTCTACAGTTTTTATTAATACTTTGTTGATTGACTAAAAGAAAGACTTGTGACCTGGAGAAAAACATGGGGTGATTATGCAGTCCTTGCCCCCCAGAAGGGATCAAATCAGAAAGCTGGAGTATGCTTTGCAACACACTGCTAGTTATTTTTTATTTTTTTATTTTAACTTGTGAGCCACTAAGGCTGAAACATAATGGACTATGAAAATATTTGCCAAATTTGCGACGATTAAACATTTAAAATTAGATTGTATTTGTAAACGACTAACTTTTTTGAATTAAATGAAATGACAGGGTAATTAATATACAATTATTAAAATAATTTAATTGAAATAATTTTATATTGACAAACGACCTGCATGATACCTGTAGCACCCCCAGCCCCCCTCCATTTTGTGTTGTCATTTATTTACCTTATTCGTAATAACTCTTGCTGCTTATTTGTGCTGTACAATTTTATTTGCTCTCTACCCAGTCTCAATGTACATGTAAATGGCCAATTTATAATTTCAACTTTGCTAAGAATTCTTTGAGTCTCACAATGCAATGCGTTTTACAAATCGCAGGTCACGTGATCAATGAAAATTATGTATATTTATGAGTTTACCAATTTTATTTTTTCACACCGCGGCCTGTAAAAATGTGAGTTTAGGAAGCGAGTGACAGAGGGAGACAGAAATCCTTCCCGTCCATGTGTAAACGAAACACGGTCCGTTTCCTCCTGCATTACCGGGAATTAATTCCACTTTATTGCAGTTGCTCCAGCTGCCAGAATGTTCATTTGAGCTGAACATTTCTCACCCCTCGCTCGCTGACGCTGACCCTCGACGGCGTGTAGTAATAACCCAAATCTTTCAACAGAGAGCCAAGATAATTGTTACCTTATTAGCATGCAAATTGTTTAATTAATATTATTAAGAGGAGGCATATAATCCGTTCGTCACTTGACCTGCATTCTATTGGCAGCATGGCCGCCTCTCTGCATTTCAATGCGTTCGTTTCAGACCAGCACTTTAGGAAAAAGGCCTCTCTCTTTCTCTCAAGTTGCTTTCAAAGCTCACACCACCCGCGTGAGCACGCGTTTGATGCTCCTCTCTTTGCATCTCGCTCTCTTTCCCTCTTTATCCCCGAACATTTCATCACTCCCTCGCATGCAAGCAGGAATTATGGAAATCGTTTCATTCTGCCCCTCCTCCGACATCTAAGTTCAATAATTGGCTTCTTGTCGTTTGCTTTTCGAAAAGCTCTTCTTGAAAGGGCACCCCTCCGGTTCTAAGCACGGGGGTATCCGCCTGAGGCGCGCGGCTCCCGGGCAGACAACCCTTGACACGTGGACCCTGCGAAGCGTCGCGCGCGCTCGCGGCTTTAATCCGCCGGAGAGCCTGTCAGATGCGCGTGTTTAATTAACTTCCCATAATGCTTACCGAGACTCACAAGAAGCTGGCTTTTGTGTGATAGCGCGCATTTTATCACACTTCCGCTTTCAATAATGAAAAAGCGTGCTTAGAATCAACACGTGGTAAAAGAAGACCATTCACAACGCGCCGAGCCTTTGTTTCAGGATGATGCGCAAATGTTTAATAAGATTCCGAGTTAAACTCAAAAGTTTTGCCATCTAAGTTTTCCTTTGGCTCACAAAACAATAAACATTGATCCGTGGCCAATTATATGAACCAATCAAAACTAATCTTAAAATAAGTTATATATATATATCAACATTTGGCTTCCTTGGGATCTTTAGTTTTTCCTGATTCTTAAAGAGTGTAATGCATTTAAAACAATTCATGGATTTTTTTTTTTGAGTACAATTGAATGTGCACGTAAAACTAACCAATTTTTTTGTTTAACCCAAAAAATGTGGTGTAACATGTTAAAATGCAATTTGTTGATTGGCCACTTGAGGCTGGCGTCAGAAGAGTGGAAGAGTAGAGAAATTTGGATACTTCATCTGTATTTTTTTGTTTTCTTGAACAAATATCTTGGCAGCAGTTCCAGGTTTGTTCCACCGTAGCCTCGCTTTCATTCTTTCGGTGGTGGCTGTAGAAACAGGCGAACTGAGAGCTGAAGAGTGGCAGATCTCATTTCCATCTACACTGTTTGTAAAAAATTGTTCAGATTCTTTAATCTACAATCTCATGAGAAGAATTCACGAGGATTTTTTAGTTCAAAATTAAAGTGTTACATGACTTAAAAGTAAGGCTACGTTAAAAGTTTGTATTTGGTAAAAGCTATAGCATAAGGCTTTCTTGGAAAATTGCCTTATAGCTTTAACTTTGGTCACCTAGTGAAAGTTATTCAAATGGTAGTTTACGGTGGGACATATACTTGATTGACCAATAGAAGTGGGGGGGGGGCTTCATCATTCACCTAATATTTCTTGCCACAGTAGACACTATTGTACGAGAACAGATTAACGCATATTTTCATCCTTCATGTCATCTGTGAAGGGCTGATTAAAATAACATAATATTTAAGCCACTCTGAAAACTTTGCTTTTCCACTTGTTGGCACATTGCCACTTACAATCACCCAGTAGAGATGCGCTTCCATTGCTGGCTGTACACCCAATCTGAGGCTCCAAACCTTTCTTTGAGAAAACTGTGGTGGATCTCTCAAACACTGCAAGTGTCTAGTTTTATACAGCTTAGGCGACGCTCATCTCTAATATTTGCTGCCTACCAAAATGCTTTAAAAATAATGTAACAATGCCTTTCTTTTTCATGCTTTTTGATGTTTTTTTATGACATTTTAGAAGCGAATTCTGTTCTCGCTTAAGTTTCATGATCAAACAGTTGTAAAAAGAGTGTTCAGTAGAACACATACCATGGATTCTTTCATATTATTAGCAGTTTTAAAGTTTGTGACACTGTATCTATAAGTGATGACAGATATATAAAATGAACCAAACTAATTTATGATTGAAAGTGGCCATCAACATCAGTTGTTTATGGTTATGTTAAACACATGTTAGTTTGTTTCAGTCGGGTCTCTGGCCATATAGGTGCATGTCAGTGATTTTTATCCATACGCTGTCATATTTCCAGCATATATATAATATTATTTTAACTTCATTATTGTTATGTTTCGAAAAACTACACAAAAATGTGTCTTAGAGTGTCTTAATGCATTAATAATATGATTGGCTAAATTCTGCTGTTCAACTCACCATTAAAGTCCTTTAAAATCAGCTTAAATATCTTATAGCTAAAATAATGGAAAAGTTTTGTGCTTTATACAGTTCTCTTCTAAAGGATGACATTTCAGAATCATAAATTCTTGTGATTCATAAATTCTTGTGATTGACACATCTGTATTTGCTTGAAAGATTTGCTGAGGACAGTTCCGTTCACTTGCTCCTAGGGAGGCTGCGCAGTTTGGTTAGTGGGCGGGGCATCGTGCGAGAGTTAAAAATAATGGAGTAATATCGGGTCACGTGTGTTAATTAGGCGTTGTCTTTTGGGAATTTTTGCAGAAACATATTTTTAAATAAAAATAAAAACGATTATAATTTAATGAATAATTTAAAAGATCTTAATCTTTAAATAAACTTGAATTAATTTGAAGGCATCCAAACTGAGCTGCACATTAGTCGATGTTCAGATAATTATTGTGTGAAATGTAAATTAATTATTGGAAGTCATTAGATCAACAAACGGAACCAATTAAAACGTAAAAGGATTTTTGCTTTCGGTGTCTGGGTTCGAGACAGAGTTTGGGGTGTTCGAAGGAAACCATCTCAGCAGGCAAGGCTTTCTTTAATCCCGCTCAGCTAATCATGCAATTAAAACTTCCCCTCTCTAATTAGCTCAAATTGTGGAACTGACTGCAGAGAGTAAAGCAGAAAGTAAAAGCGATTGATTCCTAGCTTAATTCATTTCATTTCTGACTGAGAGAGAGAGAGAGTGGAGGAGGGGAGAGAGACGTAATTCCCCTTCAAATTACCTTCTTCTGCCTGACAATGCCCTTCAGAGATCCGAGGCTGCTCGGCATTCACGAGGCAGGCCAAAATCGAGTCCTTTAATAGCCATAGCTCAAACTTCTATTAGAGTAATCATTTCATTTCAATTAAAACTGACTTATCACCTTTTGCTAAAACGTGCTTAATATGCCAAAAATTATCAATGCTTGACCGCGCTCGAGCAGCGGTTGTCTAATTGTAATCAGCGAATCGGAGGTGCTCGGCGCTTCCCGTCGCCTCTGCTCGGAAACAGAGCTAATTTACGCGGCTCCCCGGGGAAATCCGCCGCGCAGATTAACATTTTCAAAATATATAATGGTAGCATTGGAGCAGCGGTGACGACAGTTGTCAGGGGCTTTGTGGAAGCAATTTACATGTATTTTTTTACAGTCCAATATTTCTTTTTTTTTTTCGTTTGTGTGCTCGTACTAAAAGCGTATTATTCTATCCATCCGAATGAAAGGTGAAGAAAATGAGCGGAACAGCCCCGTGACACAGGTTTCACAGCTGTCAGAAAACTTGCACCACCACGTGGAAGAGAAACCTTGAGTTTACCGCCCTCTAGTGTCAAGAGAAGAACTTTTATGTGTTTTTTCCCCTATTCTATGGAAAGCTATTGTTGCATAAATAAAATGTGTGTTAGGCATTGCCCATCAAGCTGAGGATGAGTATCTTAAAAAACAACCCAGACAATAACATGCACTGTCATTGCAAAAAGAGATCTTGAGGGAAAGAACTGTTACTGCTCACAAAGATAGAGAAGGATATACACACGTTTATTAAGACTTGGTTTGAAGAAATCAACACAGTGGAGAACAAGACGAGCCGAGGCAGGAAGTGAACATTTTGAAAAACTATAGCGAGCCGTTCAAGAAAAACTGGCAAGATACGAGTGAAAGACTCAGCCAAGTGTGGAAGAAACACCACCAAGCCAGATTGAAGGTCAACCGAGGAAATGAAATGAGCTTGAATACCAAGAACAGGATTACCAGAGTGAAACATGGTGATGGGAGTATGATGCTGTGGAGGTGCATTTAGTGCATTTGCCATGTATTTTTATTCAGGGTCGAATGAATTATGAAAAGGAAGACTCTAAGAAATTTTTGAAAGACTGCAAGACATTTTGTTTCTCAGCAGGATAATGACCCAAAGCAAGCACACCTCAGTTCTGCTACAGAAATGAGGCAAAGTGAGTGAACTTGACTTTTCTGCACAAAAGCCTAGACTTGAATCCAATAGAAAAACTGTGGGACACGCTAAAGCCCAGAGTTTGTGGCAGAAGAACGACAATTATGTGACATCTGCTCAGGAGACTTGCTTGAGAGCTGTTGAGAACTACAGCAGATGAATCTGTTTGTGACTATTAACATCACAAGGAAATAGACCATGCTTGTTTAAATGCATTTCTATTTGTATTAAAAACACAAAAATCGTATTATTTTACCGTGGGGCTAATCATTTAGTCCTCAACGGTAAATGTTCTGGAGCGAGTTAAGGTTATCATTCATTACAACCCGAGTGATTACAATTACAAAGATAAATGTTTGGATGTTTTCAGCTGTTTGAAGCCATTTCTTGGAGCATTTCCATCCATTTTACTTTCTTTATTCATTTTGCTCCGAATTATTTTATGACACAGTTTAAAAAACACAGTAGGAAAGAAATATTTGGCCCCTGCTGATTTTGAAAGGTTTCCCACAGGGGGAAAAGATGAGTTTTTAAATGTAACGGTATAAGCTTACTTTAACTGTGAGATGGAATTTGAACTTTTTTGATTTTTTTTTCAATCTTTTATGATTGAAATGATTATTTATTAATTGCTTTTATTGTAATTCAGTCTCTCGTTGTTGAGAAAAACCTGCCATTACATTTCTGAAATTCATCCGTGTGCAGCGTTCGGGAACTCCTTTCCTCTTTTAATGCCTTAATGACTTTAATGACAAATATTCTTCTCTGATTCTCCAAGATTAGGATTCCTTACAGGTTTATGAACCGATTAAAAGCTCTCCTGTAATGGATTTCACTGTTTTAAAGCTTTTAAACTTGTCCTGCATTTGGTGTGATGTAATATTTTTTTAAATATTTATGTCAAAATTCATTTAGCAATTAATAGTTTTATAGAACATTGCACTATTATTTCATTATATTAAATGAAAAACAATATACAACACTATATTAAAGTAAATTACATTATATTACACTTGTAGTAATTGTGTAATATACACATTATATTGTTTTTTGTAGTGTTTAATGATTATTGTAGATGTTCTAATTATTTTAGATTATTTTAGTTGGCACCATGACCGGAGCCTGCTCTTATCACCGCACACCTGAAGTCAGTGAAGTGACAATAAAAGTGATTTGATTTAATAAAAAAAAAAATAAAGAGTATATTTTAAGACCCCAAAACTCAAACTGTATTTTACTCAAAATCTAAAAGTTGTGTATGAGAGCTCTGCAGCACCTGTGCATCTGTAGGACATCAGTCAGGACGGTGCTGCTTGATCGCTTTGAATAGTTAATATCTCTTTGTTATCCATGTTGTTCTAATCCCCCGGTGGCTCACGACCTCACGGTTGTGGGGTCTGGTACAATACAGCATAGGAGGGGGAGTGTCTGCTATTATTTTGGGTTGGAACGGCCATCTGCTGCGTGCTGGCAACCCAACACCCCCGAGACACCCAGTCCAGCACCAACCAGTGAGGATGTTTTAATTAAGGCGAGCCAGGTTAACTCAGATGCTTAATGAATTGCCTTCATGCCCCATCTTTGTCACCCAAATGAGCTGAAAAATCAGCAGCATCCAATGGTTCTTTTGAGAACTGCACTTGTATTTTTTCCAACAGGGGACCAACCCAACAAAATTTAGACCTTACTTCAGCATGAAGGTAAATTTACTGAAAAGTTAATTAAATCTATAGAAAAAAGTGTCTCAAACAAACTGTTGAGGGACAAAACAGGGCCGCGATTCATTTAATTTATTTAACACACAATGCTATTAATGGTAGAATTCCCCAAACCATGACATTTTAGCTTCCCTGTGTCTACTGTACGTGCCACATTTTAAACCATTGTGTACTGATTTATTTTTTTATGTTGAAATTAAGTGTTTTACAACTGAAACCATTTGAAACAGCACAACCGTGCACAGACAGATTTCATCTGTAACTTTATTTAATGCATTTCTGAGGAGACAAACATACATCTTTACTTGTTTTCATTAAATCTTTACATTTAAGGATAGCAATGAAATTGGCAAGCAAGCAATTTTGATCATTTTATTAGATTTACATTAATTTGACCCAAATTGTTTTTGGGACATAACAGGACACCCTGTTGAAATTATTTTTGATTGATAATTATGTCTAAACTATCTATCACCAATTAATTTAATTTGATTTCAAGCCTCAGGAGCAAAAGAGTTAATTGTCGGCTGCTTGGGCTAGGTGTCATTTGGTAAAATGGAACTCATGATAAGACTGATAAGCGTTTTATGCTTATTCATCAGGTACGTTTTTACAGAATTTGCGCATGTGTGTGTGCGTGTGTGTGTTTGCACCCCAGCCACAGCAATTGCTTTTTCCCACATGAGCATTTAAAAAGAGCTAAAAAAAAATAAAGAGGTAATTGTTTAAAGTGCCCACATTTGTTTTTGAAAGAAGAAATGTTTACATTTATTTATAGCAAAAATCAATAGGTTTGTTTTCAGAGATCTTGGTGCCTTTCAAGCAGTTTTTTTTACTTTGATAGACAATCACAGGTTTGATGACAGAAAAGCTTTACTGATGTTTAACATATTGTACTGTACCGCAGTTCAAAAAGCATACTTTGCTTTTTTCTCAAAAGGTTATGCACTCCTTCCAATCATGCTTTGGCCAAGACGGCCAGAAACGAAAGCCACGTTTCTAAATTGATTTGTAAAACAGTAGCTTTCATTCTGAGATCTTCGCAGAGTGGAAGGTGCTCTATATATATATATATATATATATATAAATATATATGCTATATACGCTTTTTGGTTCTTCACGTGTACTATAGTTTGAGGGGCAGCACTTTTTTTGCTTTAAGGAAGCAAGTAAAGAAAATAAATGAATGAAAGAATTGAGTTGAGAATGACTATTTTTCATAGCGGCACAAGTTTCACACATTTGGGCTCCAAAATGTACTTGTTTCTGCTATATATCTTCAAATATCTACTTTTTAAAAGGGGGCGTTATTGTACTACAACACTTGAAACAGGTACAAGGTGTTATCACGTTACGTTGCCAACGATCAAATGAAGAGAAGTCATTCTCAAATTCTTGTATATAATTACTAAATAAGTTGTATATAAATAATTACTAAATAAGTTGTATATAAATAATTACTAAATAAGTTGTATAAAACAGGCTGAGTGTGAGCAGGAGCTCTGAATTCGTGATGGTTTCATGGCTTTTAGAAAGTCGCGTGTGCGCATGTTCACCCATCAATAGCAGCATCCAGTCCAGCTGGAAAATTGCTTCATATTATCTCAATGGCAGTAGGTGGTGTGTCACGTCATCCATATTTCTTTAACATTTTTTTATGATACAAATATATTCCTTGGTATGAAGGTACATTTACAAACCTTAAAAATTACTGCCATAGTAACAAGCCTCTGTACCTTTTGAGGTACCTGTGCATATCTTTTTTTGAGAATATATTAACCCTCTCGCCACGCACCGGTGCGTGTGGCAACACCGGCTGTTTTGAATTAAGTAGGAATGACGCAACCCATCTCTTGTTTAATTTTGATTTAAAAATTATGTGTAGGTTTAAAAAAGGGTATTAGTTTTGATATTTTTGGTTTTAAACGAACAATACAAGAGTTCTGACACATAATTTGCAAGGAAATTTAAATTAAAATGCGAGAAAATGCAGGATCGTCTTTCAGTTTCATTTTACAGACCTCAAATTGGTGCCATCTTGTGGTAAAAAGAAGGGATAACTCTTGGAAGTACAAGACCTATTTCAAAGTTCTGGCACAAAAAAGCACAACGGCACAAAAAATGCATGGGACAGTATTTAGGAAAGGTTCTCTTTTTTCATAATATTTTGACACTCTTTGCTTTTTGGAGGATTTATATTTGGTCTCAACACTTTTGGTTTTAAAACATTAAAACTGTTTTAGCAATTAAAAAATAATTCAGGTTACTTGTTGGAATAATTGTGTTTTGTGATGAATAATATTTGTAAAAAAAAAAGAAAAAGAAAAAAAGAAGCTGGTGTTGTACTTAACGAAAAGGATATCAAGCATTGCCACAAAAAAAAAACTGTTAACAAACAATATAACAAAGGTAATTTAATCCACTGTATACTCCCCGGACTTCTAAGGGTTGAACTTGGTTGTTTGTGTGAAACTCTTTACTGAGTGAAACTGTGACATTTGGGGCTTTTCGAATGTAAATGTGTTTTTCAAGCACAGAGCAAATAAAAAAATCTTATTTTCAGTAAACTACTTCTAACAATAACAATAATGTGCATCGCTGGTATCTGATATCAGTAGATAATTGTGCTCTTTTTCAGGTGCAAACTGTGTGATGTATAGCTAGATGAGATTTTCAATTAAATACATAATTCTGTTTATGGAACCAGCGTCTAATTGAATGTAGACAGTTTATTCCTTAATTAGCCTCCTCTAAAGGGGACTGAGATGTTAGTGGCAGCTCTGCCGGATGCTTATCTGAGATGTTACTTTTACGGCTGCCTAAGGTGGATTTTGCAGTACAGTGCAAATATTATTTCTTGAATAGACCCTAGAACATGAAACTTGGTGCTGCACAGATCCATCCAACAGCAGTGACCCTTGATGGCCTTCAACCACAGGGTTATAAAAACTCAAACCGGTGCAGTAGTTTAGCCTTGTTCTCAAACCCCCATCTGGCTGTCCTGCTCTGATCTAAGTGGTTAATTAAAAACAGCTCATGTTTGCTCAAGTTAATAAAAGGACTGAATTATTCACTTTGGGGACCTGATTCCCAGAGCTCCCTAAATCATCCCGGGACAATATTGTAACTCTCTCTCCGCTCTGATGAAACGCTGAGGGGTCCTGTCACTGGTCGGAACCCCTCCTCACTATCCATCTGTCCCTCTTTGTCCTGACTATAAAGTGAGTGTATTTTAGCTTATTGTCTTTCGCACATTTATTGACACCTTTTTTAATTCGGCGCTTCTGTCAGCCTTCTCTAGCTGCGGGGCGCCAATCTCTTCCGCTCCATTAGCTCATTGAAACAGGAGTCTGGTTAAACAAAAGAGATGCAATCTGATCTCTCTCTCTCTCTCTCCCTCACTCACACACACTGTGGGTTTTCGCCCCCTGTTTGTCAGTGAGACTGCCCTATTCGTTGGCGAGCCAGCAGGGAGGGGGATCTTATTAGCATTAAAAGCCTACACCGTGAAATTCATTTATAATTGCTAGAGAGACAGATAGTGAAAGCATATGCGTCCCGAATTAGGTTTGAATAAGTTTGTGATATGTTAACATGGAATGGAATGCGACAGACTCCAATTATGACGCCTTTGTGACTGTCAGATTCGATCAGAACAGGGCCGTTCCATGGTGAGCGCACGCCCGTGGAGAAGAAGCTGAGGAGAATCTTAATGTGGCTGAAAGAAACAGCCCAGATTACAGCTGAAGAAAGCGGCAACGTGATCAATCTGATCCCTGCCTTTTCTGTTTCTTGTTGCTCGCTGTTTTATTTTTATGAAATGGCTGCAGTTCATTCAAAGGAAACAGAATTAATGAGACCGACATGGGTTGGTTGCTGGCATGATGAGCCAGGTGTGCTGCCATCTGGTAGATGCTGGCAGAGCATCACACTTTCAGGAGGTAAAGTTTTTCTGCTTCTTCTCACAAATCACTTAAAACTGTCTGCGTATCACGTGAAGATCTGTGACGCATTGTGTATAAACGAGTCTTGTTGGAAAAAAATTTAAATATGCCCTGCGATATGTCCAGGGTGTACCCCTGCCTCTCGTCCAATGTGCACCGGCAGACCCCCCTGACCCCGAAACGGCTTGGAAAATGAATGAATAAATGAATGAAATATACTAATGGTTAGAATAAACATCTGTGATGGGAACAATGGTATTCCATACACTGCCAAAGTGAGTAAATACATTGCTCACCATAAATGACTAAACCCCCTTTAAAAAGTATGAACTAATCTGTAGCTCCATGAGAAAAGAAAAAATTCCAAACTTTGAGCTTTCCTTCATTTTCCAAGCCGCTTATTCCCTTTCGGGGTCACGGGGGTCTGCCAGTGCCTATCTCCAGCGCACATTTGGCGAGAGGCGGGGGTACACCCTGGACAGGTCGCCAACTCCATAACATGACATTAAGATCATAAAATTGTCGGTTTTACTCAATTGGGTTGATGCAGAAATGAATGCACCCCGCAACATAAACAAATACATCTAGTATTTTCTACGAGCACCGTGACTTTTTTAAGGACAGCACCAAGTCTTCTAGGCATGGAGTGAACAAGTTGACGACATCTCCTTTTTTCCATTCTTCGAGAAGAACCTCTTTTAGAGCCTGATGCTGGATGGAGAGTGATGCTGATCTTGTCGCATTCCCAACAAGTATTCCATAGGGTTCAGATCAGGAGAAACTTGGACATTCGATAATCCTTAACCATATTCTTCTCCAGAAATGCAGCAGTAGCTGTAGATGTGTGATTTGGATCATTGTCGTGTTGGAAAAGTGCACACAGTGATGGCAGCATCTTCTCCTTCAGTATAGAGCAGAACATTGTTAAGTTCATGATGCCACCAATGAAATGCAGCTCCCCGACACCAGCAGCCCCACATAACAACACTGCCACCACCATATTTCACTGTAGGCACCAGGCATTTTCCTTTGAAATCCTTAGTTTTGAAACCAGTAGTTCCGAAAACAGTGATCCCAGTAGTCTTCATCTTTTTCAGCAGGGGCTCGAGAAAATTCTAGGTGTGTTTTTTTGTTCATGGGCTTGAGGAGAGGTTTCTTTTGTGGATGATACCCATGCATGCAATTCCTCAGCGGTGATTGCTTAAAGGCATCACAGGAAATCACAGGAAAACCCTTCTCATCAGAGGACGCTCCTGTCGAGATGTTACCTCTGAAAGATGGTTCAATTCTTTCTTTTGCTACAGTATTTCGACTGATATGTAAAGCTTTCCCTCACTTTTTTATACATTTCCTTTCTCAGAATTTGTGACATTTCTCGTCCATGGGGAGCCATTGCTTTGTTAAGTAACACCCAAAATCAATTTTTTGTTTGAAAATTAACAAATCTTGTTTGCAAGCAATGGCCGACATTTGTTGATTCTGAAAGGTTTTCTGACAGATGTAGTGGAGTGCACTCATTTATGCTGAGCACTGATCAAAACCTGAAAGGAATTTGTCTGATTTTCTCAAAAAATCTAGAATAACAATGACCCTCACTCCATTTTTTATATCAAAGCACTGACTGTCCTCACCAGCTCACTATCTTCTTAATCCATGGTCACAACTGCCTTAATTTCAATCTAATTAAAATACTATTTTAAGTAAGCATTTGCCAAATTAAATTGGACAAGCACAAGAATAAAAGCCTCCATCCTTTTGCATTGGAGACCAGCTACGACAGAGAACTTCTCAATATCAATTCTCAAGGACTGATGGCACTGGTTAGAGGTAACCAGTAAGATCACGATCATCATGAACAACAAGAAATCAAGTACATTAAAGAAACAAAGAGTTGGAACTATTTTTTCAACAGGTTTAGCTTCACCTAAATAACCAGAACTTCTCTCTACGTCAGGACAGTACCTGGCACATTTCCGTCTAGTAGTGCATACTCAGCTATCAAGCCCCTTTATGTCAGTGGACGGATGAACTCTTCTAACATTACTACTTCCAATGGTACTATGGGACTCAGCTCCTTCACACCTTGAGAAGGCAGCGGAAAGAAACAAGAGTTTGGCAGATCTGAGAAGTTCAGAAGCCCCCATGTACCATTACGGAGATCAAAGTAGCTGGCGGTCAGAGAGGTGTATGGTCTTGGAGAAGGATCTTGGGTCAAAAGGACATCCTCGACCCTCTCTCACAACTGAAGCTTCCATAATAGCCCCTGAGCCCCCTACGGAAGGGGTCTGGAGCCTCCCTTGGAGAAGGAGTGGAGTGAAGAATTCAGTACATGTCATTTTGGATTTTCTGAAAAATTCTGGAAGCAGAATATTCATTCATTCATTTTCATTCCCGCTTATTCCCTTTCGGGGTCACAGGGGTCTGTCGGTGCCTATCTCCGGCACACATTGGGCGAGAGGCGGAGGTACACCCTGGACAGTTCGCCAGTCCATCGCAGTGGAAACAGAATAGGTTATATTAATTATAACATTAATAACATATTGTTATTTTCAATTATTTCTTACATTTTTACGTTGCAGACATTTATGGTTGTTGTTTATGCATTAAAAAAGGGAAGAATAGTGGATTTCTAATGATTAAGATATCACTAGGTCATATTTTCAAACAGACTAGATTAAAACACCTTTGGTTTAGAAATATGATGCTGCCCTCTACTGGTTAGCAGTGCCTCAATATCCTTTCTTTCTGCACAGTGACTCAGCTTGGATCTAATTTGGAATTTGATATACATATTGAAAAAAAAAACTCTTGAACCAATTAACCATTTCTGGATTAGTAGAAGGACTGCCGGTTGCCGGTCAGAAGAACAGTCTCACTACAGAGATGGACTTCCAAATGTAGATTTATTGGAGATAGATCATGTGTAAGTGTGTGTGTGTAGGCTCTGTAAACACAAGAATTCCTAAATGTATGAGTTTAAAAAAATACAAATACAGTACACTACAATATTTAAATAAAATATGTTCTATACACTAAACTGAATTATAACTCAATTTAACAATTACTCAAATAACTCACAAATAAACTGAAGCTGCTCTCGTAGCAGCACAGAATGCATACAGCGCATGCGCAAAAAGTGTGCAAGCGCTCAAACGACCAAGTGAACAATTATCGATAAACTAGCTCATGGCACTTCTTTCAACTCATTAATATCAACATAAACAATGTATTGTTTGAAACCTGTACTAAATAAACTGAAGACTATAAACAAAATGAAAACATTAGGCGGAATGCTGCAGGTGGTAAGTGCGTCACATGGAAATACATAGAAATACTGTAATGCACGCACACTTATTTTCTCTATTTTGACAACGATCAACTGTTTACTTCAACGACTGGACACCAAACAGTTTATTTCTCCTAAACATCGCTTCACTTCCTGGAAACTTTGGTACAGTCTATAATGCGTTCTGCAGGGGAGAGTTGGAGGAGTCCACTTCCAAAGGGTGGCCTTTTGTAACATAAATTTAAAATTCACCGAGTTACCATTTTGTTTATGTTTTAATATTAATTCATAAATTGTAATGAATTACGAACAAAATACTCTTTACAAGAAGTTCTTTACAAGTTCTTTACAAGTTTAATGAAAATTTGACAAACTTAACAAGAGTTCATGCGGTGCACCAGTACCATGGACAGCACCCCGACCTTGCTACCTTTAATGGGCAGTGGGGCTAATATTTTGACGGTTTTTACTCCATAAACAATAATTCACATGTATATTCACCGAAACTATTTTTTCCACATAAAAACTTAGTCGCAGAATGATGACAAAACTGACGGAAAACTGGTTTGCCCAATCAGACGAGTGAAGAGTAATTTTGGGGAAATATAGGCTACAGAGGATGTTCATGTCAAATCAGAGACGGATTTGGAAAATATCGCGTGATCAAATAAACTGATCCAGAACCAATCGATTCTTCATCTTCGTGAAAACTCAAGCTGGAAAACAATCTCTTTATAACTAATAAAACCGTGCTGAGTTCTTGAGCATGCCTTCCAGGGCAGAGCAGCAGCGTTTCACCATTACTTACATAACATGGAACCATATCTGAGGTAGGCTAAGCTCTGCTGATCTCTAGCGTTTCTTCTGAAGCACTTGTTCCATGTGTTTGTCATTGCCAATACTGAAAAAAAACACACACACACACACACACAAGGTAGTGTATACCTTGGTTTCAGAATGAAACACTATTTCGTAATCTTTAGAATGTTTATATTATGTCAAATCATGATTAGATATGGAGCTGTACACAACGAAATGTGTAAATTCGCTTATTTATTTGTTACGTCTTTCTGTGTAGTGACTAACAGAAAAAAGTGCTCTTTTTAGTTTTTACCAAGATCTTCATCTTCAGATTGTGACTTCACGCTTCTAAGTACTGACGTCACGCTACAGCGGTTAAAGGTCCAAACAATCGTTTTGTGAAAAAAAAAAAAACAATCGTTTTGTGAGAAGACATAATGGACTTTTGAATGAAGACTTTTATTAATTTTTAACGGTTTCAACTACGTCACTACAATAAACGCGCAAATGCATTCGTATTAAAGACCTTGTGGTGTTGATTTATTTTTATTTTCTTAATGTACAAAATATTAATTGAAATGTGGAATTTGTCTTTAACTTGGAAAATTTTATATACAAACAACAGGTGCTTATAATATTTTTAATATTAAAAAATGTACAATGTCGGTGACTGCTTACCTGCGCTGTGAAACGCTGTCAAATCCACTTCCGGTTTAAGCAGACGACATGTGCTATGGACGCCACCTTCATTGGGCGTTGCACTATAAATCAAGCATACATTACCCACACCTGTAGCTTACGGCAAAAGCTGAGGGTTAGCATCGCCCTGAGCAGTAATGGCAGCGCCTAGAAGGGTTTATCTCACCGCATTGTCTAGCAATGCACACTTTCCTTTTCCTAGCCTCCCCATTGCCCCGGACCAATCATCCAAGCAGTGTTTATCTGTGCACCCTCGGACCGACAAATCAGAAGCTGGAGCCCGACTTCAACTAAACATCTTCGAGTCAAATGGGAAACACTGCCCGGAGTTCAACTATCAGGACCTTCTCAGCGCTGAGGTGATCTTACATTTTATCTTTGCAGTTTGCATCACCAGAATTTTGTGTTTGACACCAGTTATGTTTTGAATAATATTGGAATCATGTAGACTTTACTTCAAATATAATGTTCTGTTTAACTTTACCTGTTTATGAATTTTTTTTTAATTTATCTTTGTGTTGAAGGGATGAAAGATGTTTGACATGTTAAATATAAGTGATGAATAAAAAGACCATTTTTGTTTGCAACTTCAGCTGTAGTGTGATCTATCTAACATAAGCAAATGTAATGATAATCTTTTTTTTTATTTAAAGGGGTCATGAACTGAGAACCCAAAAAGTTCTGACTCAAGACTTTTTATGGAACATATAAGAGCCAACAATAAATCTACAGCGGAAGTTTCAGGGCACAAAACCACTAGACATGTTCATTTTCTGAGGGCATGTAAGACTGCAAGAATTTGTTGGAGTAGGATGATGCTGAACCTGTGGCTGTTTTGTGCACAAGCATCAGTGTTTTGAACTTGACACAGGCTGCAATGGGGAAGAGAGGTCTTTTCCATGAAAACCAGCTCACAGAATTGTGGAGCATTTGAAGAGGTCTGACTGAACAGGAAGAAAGTTCTTCCTGAAGACTGGTGTGTGTTTTTTTTTTTTTTGGGGGGGTATTAAAAAACGAAGGAAGTGTACTTTTGTACACCGCCCGGGTGGTTGATGCACGCTAAGACCTCCATGTTGTCTGTCCTGACAAGCACATGATGACCCTGGAGGAGTGGGCTTAAGCATCAAGATAGTTGCTGTGCCATCAAGACAGGCGTCCGGTCCAGTCTAAGAGGCATCTGGGGTCACATGTTTTCCCCCAAGAGGAACCCCCAGAGCAAAGTAAGGAGTATGCAGGAGCCCATGGACGAGACAGATTTTCCCCCAGTTGACCTTCAGAACCAATCGGACGATGTGCCGAATCACATTGATCCGTTATTCAAGAGATTGACTGCTATTGATGAGACTCTTGAGGAAAAAGGATATATATCAAAACCAGAAGTTGATTTGATCATAATAACAACCGAGCTGTAATAAGCAATGCTAAACAAATAGGATCATAAATATGTTATCCCTGTGATTTGATTGGTTATGTTGATGTTTCTTTGCCTTTCTCTCCTCTACACGATTAGTCACACATATGCTGTTGTTTAGGGAGGAGATGGCAAGAGGAAGAACGATAGAATAGATGACCTGGTGGATATGGGCTTCGGTTACGACGAGTCTGATCCATTCATCGATAACTCTGAGGCTGTGAGTATGTAAACACTTCACATTAATTGTCTAAAATTAATGCAAGTTACACGCGAGTTAAACAAGGGTACGTTTCAGTACGATGAGTTGGTACCAGCCAGTCTCACCACCAGATATGGAGGGTTCTACATCAACTCGGGTCCGCTGCAGTTCCGCCAAGTGTCCGATGGAGAGGAAGAGGATGACCATGATTTTGAGAACAGTGATCTTAAAGAAAAGGTATGTAAACTAGTCTTGCTCTCACTGTCCCAATTTCCTTAAACACAGTTTACCAACTAAAGGCTTTTGTGCACCAAAAATGGTCTTTATTCTTTTCTATTTTTATCTAATATTCACTATAATGATGGATGGATAGTGCTTGTACAGCAGGGGTGCTCATTACATCAATCGTGATCGACCGGTCGATTACGGGGGTGCTACCAGTCGATCGCGGCATTAAATTGAAACAATATCAGCCGATCATCCATCCCGTCAATAGCATCTCTGCTCAATAGCTCGAGACCAGAATGTTCTTAGTAAACAAATAATACCTATTTTTAGAGATCGACCGATATATCGTTTTACCGATATTTTTCACGATATTTAAGCATTTTACCATAATCGGTTATCGGTTTTGTAATATCGGGTTCACCGATAAACGGCGCCATCTTGTGGGCGTTTTGAGAATTACGCGCATGATCGCCATTGCAGCACGGCGTCTGAGGGGAACAACAACTGCGTGCACAGGTAAAGTATACTTACTTGCTTTGCTATATTTAGTAAACTTTATTTAACATAACAGCTATTAATGCACAAATTAGATGTGTTACATAAATGACGGATATGTAATTTATTCAGCTTGGCAAATAAAGACAAACTCACGGAGTCACAATAATCCGTCAAATCCTGTCACAATACAGATGTAACTTTGCCTGGATTAAATAATATACAGCCATGAATAAGCACATGTTGTAAATAAAAGCGCTGAATTTAATTCTCTCTCTGTTGTCTACATGCTCATTATTATTCTCGTGAAGTCGGAGTCACGAATGCTAAAATAAACCGTCATGTCCTGTTCCAATAAAGACGTAACTTTGCTATATTTAGTAAACTTTATCTAACATAACAGCTATTAATGCACAAATTAGATGTGTTACATAAATGACTGATATGTAGTTTATGCAGCTTGGCAAATAAAGACAAACTCACAGTCACAATAATCCGTCAAATCCTGTCACAATAAAGACGTAACTTTGGCTGGATTAAATAATATACAGCCATGAATAAGCACATGTTGTAAATAAAAGCACTGAATTTAATTCTCTCTCTGTTGTCTACATGCTCCTCATTCGTCTCGTGAGATTCACTAAAACACCCTGAATTATATTAACCTTTATATAACAATCATTCCGCTAATAAACATATTCTAAATAAATATAACTAAGAAATTTAATCCGCTTTATCAGCACGCATTTCATAATCTAGAAATTATATGTTTTTTTTTTTTTTTCAAAAACGTAATTGTGATATAACATATCAGAAATGCAATAAAAACGATGATTTGTTTGTTATATTTCAATATTTCAGAATATTACTCAGTAAATTAACATTATCCAGCAAATTATTCTTCACTATTTAGCCTATAAACAGCTTTATAAACCTAATAAAACTGTAGTTTAAAATGAAGTTACATTTCTGCAAAGTTGATATGACTCCTGTGCTTGAAGACAGACATTCTATATTTATTTTGCTTATTGGAAATGTTAGTGTTGCTGCTCATGCTTTTCATAAAATATTTTTATTGTTGTAATATGAATATTAAATTTAACATGAAAGACTGCTTTTTACCTCCTCATTGAAGGTTTTATTTTTGAAAAAAAAAATAAAATAAAAAAACTTTAGTAACAGTGGACTTTCAGACCCCTTTATTTATTGTTGTATAAGAGTTTTGATTTGTATGCAAGGAGGGAGTGATTTGTAATAAATTAAACGGTTTGTTCAGTTCAGTGGTGTTGTAATCATTGTGTCAAAAACAGAAGTATAATAGTAAATAAATATTGGTTATGAATATCGGTTATCGGGCACATAAACATGCAAATAATTGGTATCGGTATCGGTAATCAATATCGGTCGATCACTACCTGTTTTTAATCTGTATTATGTAGCGGAAAAACTACATAACGTTTTTAATCAAAACAAGTTTCCCTCAGCATTCGCAGAAACACATTACCGTCTATGAGCAACCCACTGACATGGAATCGCTTAGGGACCGTCTGCAAATTACCAGATCCAAAATATGTTTTACCCAGAATATGCTTCATAACTTCATTCTAAATAACTCTATTACAACCAAAATAAAGCAACACACCACTCCTCACCTGCATATTGTACTGCACGACTCAGTTTCAATAAATATTAAAATATTTATTAGAGCATCATTTTTATTCTTGATTATTTGGATCAAAGCTCAATTGCTCCCATAAAAATCACTCTATTACCACCAAATTCAGGTCACACACAACTGTTCTAATGATTCAATTCAGTGCAAGTCATCAATTTAAACTCACGTTATTACAAAAAAATATAAATGATTATTATATGTGTTTTGTTAATTCTCCATAAAGTAGAAAATAATTGTTTGTTGATTGATGTTTTACATTTTTGTAGCGGGTAAATCACTTTGACTTGGTCATTTTAAAAGTAGCTCGCAAGCTGAAAAAGTGTGAGCACCCGTGGTGTACGGTCTACTCTTAGATGAGGGTCTTTTTTTTTTTTTTTGTATGTGTTCC
>SRMA01026678.1:102129-132145 GCA_007224835.1 Danionella cerebrum
GACTCGCTGGTACCTTGAGACGACACAATGTGTTTATTATTAATGACTCTTGACAAGTAGTAGTTGAGTTAGCATGCTAGCGGATATGAAGAGCTTATGTGTATATGCGGTGACCTGTGTGAACTGTAGACTCAGTTTTATATCCTGAGCTGACTGGAGGACTTATCACTCCACCCCCCCCACGCCAGCAGGGGTTTTTATACTTTTATTTAATTTCAGATCATTGTTTTTCTGAATTGTAATCAACGATCAGGCGTAGGACATGTTTGCTTGCACCTCTTTTCTACCCAGCCACACCAATAGTCCTCCCTTCTCTATGCCTTTATTTTCAATAAAGTCTCAAACAGACCAGATCGAAAAACAGGGGTTTCATGACCCTTTAAATCACTGAAAAAGGCAAGAATGCATCAGTGCCTGCACCCAAATGATGCTTGCTGCAGCTCGTGGTTCACTCATCTACCTGAAGACAGGTGCAGATGTATCAGTGACCAGGGCATGGAGCATATTTACGCTATTACATAGGCTTCACATATTGAAGTAAAACATTAGATTCTGTGTCAAACTCTAAGAACATGCATCGCTTTAATGCTTCTCAGAAACAAACACTGAAGCCAGAAAAAGACAAGAAGATACGGAAGATAAACAGAGATGGTGTCCTTGCTGAGAAGGAAGATCAGGATTCCAAGATAAGGTTTGTCTCCAGCTGCTATTTATTCATGCAGATGATTCTAAACCAGAAGACTACTTAAATCTACATTCAGACTGCAGCTCAAAGTCAGGTTTTGTTGCCTGTATATTACCTGTGTTTATGAGTCAACAGCTCAATTCAGATTTTTAAAATGCAGGCCATGAAGCTGTTATGCATGCTCCTACATTTATTTTCAGCAATGCCAGCTCAGTCTCAGTGGCCTTTTGTTTTTTTAATTGAACTGGAATTGGTGGACAGACAAAGATGTGTTCTGAACTTTTTTTATTGCTAGCCTGCAGAGCCCAACTCCAATTTGTTTGCACACACATGTAAAGAGATGATCGAGTTCCACCTGAATCTTTAGCTCAAAACTGCAACGTCACCCCATACTACACCCCACCTTTCAACAGAGTGTCATCCATTCATGTTTCAATCAAAGCTCCTCCTACTGTCACTGCCAAGCTGCTACTGGTATCGTGCAGTTTCCACATGCGCAGTCAGTGTTGGGCAGTTTAACTACATTTCTCAGTAGCGTGGTGTTGGCGGCACAGCTTTTTAACGCTACATATCCCCCAGTGCATTAAGTGGGCTGGTACTCAGGGGTAATTTTACTGCTCAAAATATGTGCGACGTGAAGAAAGGTGAGATTCACCGCTCCTCCTCTGTATCTAGTGTCGTCAGCGGCTCAGTCAGACTAAGTGCAAACGGCTGCTTCTTTCCTTCAGACAATCTTCGTATTTCAGAAAACTTTGGAAGCAAGGTTTAGTAAGATTTGACTGAAAACGCAGCTTTATTTAACTAAATAACATGCTGCATCGAGAACACGAGAAGTACGAAGGATGAGGAAAGGGGGGGGGTCTTATTGAAGCTTGTTCCTGTTTTGATGTAACTTCTTGTTGTATCTTGGAACAGTAGGTTTGTAAATGTATATTTTTTTCATGCATTTAACTGTAAACAACATAACAAACAATACAACAAATAGTTTCAAAGCTGCTTTTTTTTCACCTGAGTAAAAACTTTTGCGCAGTCTCCCTTTACAATATAGTGATGGAAGCAAAGTTGTTCATGGTTGACATATCTTTAGAAGTACAGTTTGACTGTTTTTTGTTTTGTTTTGTTTTTTGTGTCCATCTTCAAAAAAATGCTCATGATGAATTGTATATTCATCCCCTTTCTACTGTTGAATGAACTGTATGCTAATGAATGTTTTATTAGTCCCTCAGTCTTTCTGATCATGGATCAGATAATGAAAAGTTTTTACCACAATATTTTATTTTTTTATTTTTTTATTGAATGTTTCAGACAAAGTAAGAAATGGTAGCATTCGATTGAATTCCTTGTGCTATTTACACCAAGTGTGAAAAGGCACTAGACAGGAAGCCTTTAGTTGTGGAGCTCCTGCCCCGGAGCTGCTTTCCCTTTTAATGATTGCACTTTATACATAAAGCCCTACTTTATTAATCAAAACACATTTAACACCAAGCTCAACTTTATTCATTTACATTCAACAGAAACCAAAACTGAATTAATTCAAACAATTTGAACACAAAGTACAACTTTATTAATTAAAATGACAAACACATAAAAAGGTTTGTTACACGCTTTGCCATCTGGAGGTCAGTTGAACACCAAGGCATTATGTGGCACTCACATCCTTCTTTTTTTTTTTTTTTTTTACTCCTGGTTCCATCTCAGCTGCAAGACAGACAAACCTTCTGCGAAGAAGAAGAAGAAGAAGAAGAAGAAAATCAGGAAGCCGCTAAGTATTGATAAAATGCTGAGAAAATTCCAGAAGGAGAAGCTTGAGCAGCTAAAGATGTTTAACGCTCAAGAAGGAAAGCTGAATTCTTCCAATACAACGGACTCTGAAACCACCATGAAAGTTGAGGCTCAAGAGCTGCCCACATCAGCTGACTCTCTGCTTTCTCTCCTTGGCTCAGCAAGTGCAGATGAACTCCTTCAAGCAGCTAAAGTAGCAGAGCAGGACTTTAATTTGGATGAGCTCTTAGAGGAGCCACAGAATGCCTGTTCTTCAGGTCTGGAAGAGACCATAGAGCCTGTGGTTGAGAAACCACTTCCTAATGGTCACCCAAGCACTCTAGAGAAACACGTTCAGGAAATAACCCAGGTACGGTTCACTTACAGACAATTAATTTGTGGAAAACTTTTTGTCTAACTTTTAGTCCTTTAGGCTAAGCTGGCTGGAGGGATCAATAAAGGCAGCAGGAAAGAGTCAAATTCAAATGTTTTATTTTCTTTCCTTTTTAAATGTGCGTTAAAAAATGGCTGTCTCGTCATGTAGGAAAGGAGAATATACCCCACCCCCATCTGTGACATATAACCCCACCCTCTCCACTTTGATTACGCAAAGAAAGACAACCTCAGAGACGATGCTACCAAGTTCTTCTCAAACGAGAAGTAATCCCCAGTTGCAGCTTATGCAAGTGCTGGATCACTGGGTCTTATTGTAGAGTGCCCCAATATATGAAACAGTGAGAAGCCAGTTCCTAAAGACTCAAAACTTCAAGAAAGTTTTTGAAATGCCAAATGGAACACTGTACTTTTTCTCTGGAGCTAATCTCCGTTACAAGTTGAAGAAGACGGAATCAGTGTATTCCTCTGTAGCCATGGAATTGCCCCAGACGCCCCCTAGTTTTTCTGTAAACCGTTTTTAAATACTCTACCAAAACTACACGTGACAGTGAGTTATAAAAACAGGGCTTCTGTTAGGTGATCAAATAGTTAACATGGTCATGAAATCCTGTACAAGATGTAAGCCACGACAGCAGAGTAAACGGCAATGTAGTCCTCGATACGGGCCGCCATTACACTTCCTGTTTGTAAACAAAGCGTGACGATGCCCAGGCACAGTTAACTCTGGATTCACATTTTTTTTTTTTTAAATGTGTGGTTGCATGAATACGGTGCTGCGGTTATGTGTGGATAGACATCATAACCATCCAGAAAAATATTAGTTTTTTTTAAAAAAAGACCAGGTACCTGTGGACAGGGCCTGAGAACATTATTGATTAGGGGTGTAACGGTACGCTAAAATCGTATTCGGTTCGGTACAGTGTCTTGGAGAGTTCGGTTCGGTACAAAACAATAAGAACTTGCATATCTTTTATTTTGAAAAGCTGCCAATACACAGTAGAATTCTTGCATAAAATAAATAAAAGTGACACATTTGGGTGATATTTTAAATAAATTGCACTCTTTATTAAGAAAAACACATTTTTTTTTAAATAAAAAATGAAATACTGCAACTAGTTAGGATAGATTTTCTGAAGAGAGCATAGATCTGGTTATAATATCTCCAGCAGTAGAAAATGTTAGATGTGTTGCCTGCCCGATCTCCGTGGAACAATGTCGCCATACAACTTTAAATTTATCCACTCGTCTATCCCCGTTATGTCTTTTAACAGAGAAGCGAAAGTGTTCTCAAACACGAGACCGCAGTGAGGTGAGAGGGTCCTCAAGCTCTGGCTTCCCTTTCGCTTTTGATATGATTCTCGCGCTCGTGCTCGTCAGTCAATAGCGTCCGTGCGGAAACTCGCCTAGGAACATTGTTGCGCTGCGCTTAATATCGTGCTGATAATACATTTATATCATTTAATAAAAATACCGAATACCGAAACGGTACGCAAGTGTCCCGAACCGAACAGGCCGTACCGAAACGGTTCAATACATACCGTGAACCGTTACACCCCTAATATTGACTATTAAATTCTCATAATTTCATGTGTTGAAATTGTAGTGCAAAGATTGTTTACGCGTTGGTTACATTTTTTGACGTGTTGCACGAATGACAGACTGCAAAAAATTGACGAAAATGTGCTATTTAGCCAAATGTAATAATTTAAAACAACAATATTTATTTTTAATTTGGTCACACATGATTGGGAGCACTTTCAAAGTTTAAAGTAGCTAAGATATTCGCTGTCCCACATTCCATTCTTTTAAAACAAGTATGTTTATTTTTTAGAGATAACGAGGAAAACGCATCTTACGCTGATGCAGGATGCCTCATTGTCAAAGTTGAACTGCATTTGGCTATTTAAGAAACTCAAAACACTTTATAAAGAGCTGTTTGTCAGGGACAAAGCTTGGGATCAAGCCGCTGGGACTGAATATGTTGAAGACAAGTTCTCATTGTGTTTTTATCGGTTTGTCATGTTACCCCAAGAGAGCATGGGGTAACGTAAAGTTAACTTTATTTCAAAGAAGGACAAAAAGTAGCATTTTTATCTTTCCCAGAGGGACATGCCTGGAACACCTCCCCAGAGGGTGCCAAGGGGCGTCCAAAATCGATGCCTAAACCACCTGAGGTGGCTGTGCTCCTCACCCTATCTCTAAGGACCCAGCTACCCTGAGCAGGAAACTACCTCTATCTGGGATCTCATCCTGTTGTTCATGGCCATAGCTAAGGGTATTATCATCGAGAGGTTCTCCTTTTTCACCATAAGAAATCAGTGCATCGACTGCATTACTGCACCAATCCAGCTGTCAATCTCTCCTTCCATAGTCCCCTTACTCGTGAACATGACCATGAGGTACTTCAACTCCTCCACCTGGGGCCGGATAACATCTGCCAACTCAGAGGGAGCGTTCCACCTTTTTCTGACCTAGATTTATGGCCTCGGATTCGGATGTGTTGATTCTCAACCCAGTGGTTTTACATTGGGCTGCAAACCACCCCAGTGTACACTGGAGGTCCTGTCTGATGAAGTCAAAATGTACAGCAAAGAAGAGATTAAATCATGTGGTCCCCAATCCGCACTCCCTTCGTCAACTTGGTATACCTGGAAATTCTGTTTATAAAAAATTATGATCAGAAAAATAGCCCTAATTTGATTAAATAGTTTTTTTAAGAAAGAAAAAAGGCCTCTACACACCAATCCAAATTGAACTTCGCACTGAAGATGACATACATTATATTGCGCCACAAGGGGGAACCAGGAAAAAAGAAATCGAAGAACATGTAGAGAAAGTCATGGATGTCGAGCAGTTCATACTGTTGGTGCCTCATCAAAGAGAGGATTTGTGGCGCGCTGTTTTCTCTTTCCTGTAAGAAATGAAAATGTGGGATGAGCGCCACCAAGCAGTTCTTTTCCGTCATACTCATGTCATCAAAGAGCCAGCTTTCATAGTCGTTATCCTTGCGAAAAATGGATCCAATATTGGCACCACTCATTCGGTCTCATGTGTGATGGCGCCCACTGTTTTCTATTGAGACATTATTGGCACGAAACTTGGCACTGAAATTTTGGGTCTGTGTGTATTTGCCTGATTGATTTACACGAATGCATTTCTGAACAATGTTTCACCAGGGTAAAGCTCTTCAGGAGATGCTTTTGCAATTGGAAGATGCGGTTGCAAGATCCATGCCAGAGCAGATCACTCTCTTCCAGAATCACTGCCAAGCCCACGCCGAAGCCAGAGCTGCCAAGTAATCGTGCTCTCCTCCTGTCGTACCTGCAACACTGAGCTTGATTTCTTGCAGAAAGCATGATTCCATACAAATGTGTGATGTTTGCAGGCTCGGGGCTGAGAAGGAGAGGGCAGTCGAAGGTTCAGAGGAAGAAGAAGAGGAGAGGAGTGGAAAGCGAGTGTCAGGCCCTCGCAAGAGATTCAAGTGGAACGAAGAGATCCGGTCAGGCTCATGTTTTTTATAAGCTCTTAGCTCTGTAACTTTTCTCATTTCCTCTAATATGTGACTGTGCTGACAGGAAGTTGCTCTTTGGAATTGTTGATCTGAAGATGACCATTTATGATTCTGAAGCTGCACCAAGCTCTGGTTTGGAGGAGTATCTGAAAGAGTTCCTGGAAGCTGATGTTAAATCTCTTTGGCCTAAAGGATGGATGCAGTCTAGGTGAACAGAACGAGTCATTAATTCTCTCATTAACAGGATTCGGGTTTGTGAAATGGAAATCTGTTTAAAACCAAAGTTGTTGCCCGTGTAAAACATGTGTAGAGTGACTTCACCCATAGGTTTGCGATAAAGGGTTTCTGCGTCTTATTGTACATAGTCAGCCACCAATTCCTTAGAGGTGCAACGCTTCAGGAATGGGGCATGGGCATAGCGAAGATGCCTGATTGGCTGAAAGTTTAAACATTTTCATTCAAACAATGGCTGTCACTCAAGAAACCATACCTTAATATAAATTATTAGGCTATTGAGTGCAACAAAAAAAAAATCACCAATCAAGAGTTTTCCTGAAAATTATAGCATTATACATTGCGAAACATAATGGAGATGGGAGTGTAAACAAGTTTTTTAACTGTAAAGCGGGGATTTTTAACATTGATGTCTATGGCGATCTGCTCACCTCTGGGGTAAGCCTCTAGCTGTTGGTTGAGAAACTGCAGTCTGTCACTTCTTACGCAGTTGCTGCTTTTTTTTTTTTTTTTCTAAAGTTTTATCAAAATAATATCTCAAAGAAATCTGAGTGCTTATAAAAAATTGTTTATTTTTGTCAATTCAATCACAATTAAAAATTTGTTAATGCAATTCAAAGTGACCATTTATTCAAAGTATAATAAATGAAGTTAAGTCAATATTTGTTGTTTCAAACTTATGCTTTCAAACCTGGATCAATTATTTTAGGTACACTTGCACCAAATCTGGGATTTTGTAGCATTCTATTCAGGTGTTTGTTCCATCAATTGGGTGCTAATGATCACAGCTGTAAACCCAGTTTAGAACTGAAACAGAAACCGCTGTGTAGGAGGCTTAAGACTGAATGAGGAACATCCAAACTCCCAAAGTGAGGTTGAGAAAAACTGTTTATTGTTATAAGATTGAGTACAGCAACAAAGCTCAATGTAGTTAAACCTTTTTCCCTGAAAATATTCTCCCCTGAAGAAATTCTCCTGATGTACCGGGGCTTCACGATGTGCTCTTTTGAAGAGGCGGGCCGCGTTGAGGATTCTAGATGTAGTGGTTAACTAAAGAAACTTGTGCTGCAGTTAAAAAACACGTTTATGTAAAGCAAGCGGTTCGAATGAGTTAAAATTGGTGTTTGCCACCAAGAACCAAAAAGTGAAATTATTAAATCAGTTTACATTAAAATCTTTGCTAAAAAAGTATGTTTTTAAAAGAGGCTTTAGATGGCAGGTCAGGTGGGCAATTGTTCCAGAGCCACGGGGCGCCCACTTAGAAGATGCGCACTCCTCGATCTTTAAGTTGTGGTCTCTGGACCACCAACAGACTTTGGTGTGACGATCACAAAGTTCTCCGCGGTTTTCTGCGACACAGTGTTGGGTGTCAGAGCATTTAAAGACTTGAAACAATTGTACGGTATCGGATGGGGAGCTAGTCAAGAGCGAGTAAGACGGAGGATCATGCTTCCTAACCCCACACAGAAATCTGACTGCTGAATTTTTCTCTCCTTCCAAAACGCAGACCATTGCATCAAAAAAAAAAAAAACATACACCGGAGGTAGGAATGTAGCCAATCAGCTCAAGTGTGCATGAAAGCATAGGAACGAGGTGCTAAAAATGGCATCAGGTGCTCTGTACTGAGGAGTCAAAAAGGCAGATTTTTCATTAAAGGGCTGAAGATTGGTGTAATGTATGCAGGCAACAGTGAAGCATGGTGAAGGTTCCTTAAACATTTGGGGCATTTGCAAAATTGAATACATTTTTCAGCATTGTGAATGTTATTAAAACAGATACTTGTCCACCAAGGAATACAAACAGGGAGATGTATGATATACCCCAAATGTATTCCGCAGCAGGACAATGATTCAGAACATTCAACAAGAATTATCTTCGGCATGAAGAGCGTGATTTCATTGTCCTCAACATCACTGAGTGTGTCTGGTTTTACATGACAGAGAGAGCTATACATCCACAGATAATTAATTAGTTCTCAAAGATGTTTTGCAGCAGTCTACCAACCAAGTTCCTTCCAAAACTGTGTACGAGTGTCGTTAGAAGATATGATGGTGTTTCGAAGGCAAAGGTGCTTGAGTTTGAGTGCTAACACACATTCAAACGCTGTTTTTGTGTTTTGTTTTTTTTTTCTCTCCAGAATACTGCTTATCGAAAGCCGGAAAGCACATGGTCACATCACTGGTGTGGTGTAAGTATTCTGTTTGGGAAATAGTTGTTTAACCTTAAGAAGTCTCTGCATGAAGCGGTGCATTTTCGGATCACAGCGGCTGTTTTGAATCAAGTAGGAAGGATGCAATCCTGCTACTGTTTAATTTTGATTTCAAATATAATGTGTAGGTTTCAAAAATATTTGGTTGTAAACGAACGTTATAAGAGTTATGACTCGTAATTTGTGTGATTCAAATTTATTATTTAATTTTTTTTTTGCAGATCCCAAACCAGTGCCATTGTTTCTATCTAGTGATGAAAGGAATAGAATCAGAATGAGGGACAACCTTTGGAAATACAAGACCTGTGATAAGGCACAAAAAAAAAACAAAATGGAGTTGGTTTTTTTTGACCTAGTCTTTGCTTTTTTATTTATTAACTTTTTGTCTGAACACTTTGGATTTGTTATAAAACATAAAAACTTGATTCTAAGTTTTTGACATTTTTACAGTAAAACATACAATATGTAATACTTTTTATTTGTACAACTTTAGGTTTGTTGTGGAAGTATTGTATAATTTAATGCAAAAATACTAAAAAGGGACCTGGGGTTGTACTGAAATACGATATTAGGCACTGCCACAAATTTTAAATTTATTCGAGCAAATTGTAAAGTAGTAAAAAGGGTTGGTTGAGAATTACATGAGATGATTTCTCATTTTCATTTCTTGAAAGGTTTATGCCGTGAATGGCCAGTTGATATAAAATATTTGTGGTTGGCTGTTAATAAACATATTTTCACTTTCACAGAGCAAGGAAGAAAACTAAAAAGCTAAAGAAGGTAAATTAATTTCAAGCAGCAAACCACTCTTGAATTTAGAGGCTAGTATCTGATAGCGGTTTGTTTTCAAAGGTTAAATTAATTTCTAAGTTGTGTTTGTGCACCTCCTCAGGCTCCCGAAGATGATAACGATAATCCTGAAGCTCCACCGGCTCTGAAGCGCAAGCGTCTCAATTTACCTGCAAACACTCATCCTGAAGCAGTGGCTCCTCTGAGCAGCACCGCCAAAACCCCATTCAGCCAGAATCTCGGTGATGGGGTGGGCTGTTCAGCTCAACGGAGCTCAGAGCCAGTGCAGGGGTCATGGAACAGCTCAGTGGTGGGTTCAAGCTCTCAGCAGCCCCCAAGCCAAGCAAAAACAAGCCTAAAGCTGAGGCTGGTGTCACCTCCACTCGGAGCCATGAAGAACTGCTCTTCAGGGCTGAAGGGTGTGGCTAGAATGTTGACCTCCAGCACCACAGGACACACCCTCATCCCCATTACAGCTGTGAGTAATTGAGGAATTGTCTTTATTAAGAGATAAAAACTAGCTTGTGATTCAGTGCTTTTTTTTTATTTTATTCTGAATAGAATTGTGAATAGAATGCTACTTTTTGTGCCTAGAGAAAGTATTGTAATATACCGTAGTCCTTTGTTTAGGGATTGTTGATGATGATAATAGCTGTACAGTTCATTACGCAACCCTTTGCAGCTCAAAACCCCTAGTTTTAGGTCTGAGAAAATGGTGGACTGCCACATTTGTTTAAGTATTTTTGTCACTGAAAAACATTTTAAAATTATGAAGAAAAAAATATGTTAGATTTCATGTAAAAATTACACAAATGACCAAAGATCTTAAAATAAAAACATGTTACATGAAAAGTACACCATTGTGAGCTGTATGACTAGCATGTCACAATGGAATCGATCATGAGACGAACATCTTTATGAAATTTAGCATTTTTTTTTAAGTTTGAAAATTGAGGTTAGGTTTAGGGTTAAAAGGGGATTTATTTATTAATAACAGTAGTAACGTTTTAAAATGTAGCCTTGTGTAAGACATTAAGATATTTCAGGAAATTAAACTTTCACATGTCAAATTTATTCTTTTCCTTTATCTACAACTCGTTAGTGTTCACAATTTCTTCAGTTGTTTACCTTTTTAGATGTTTTTTTTAGCTATTTTATGTTTTATAGATTTCATAGTTAATTTAAGGCACCTTGTTAGATAAAGCTAAATATCAAAGGTCTTAAATTTGATGAGCTTGAAATTTACATATATTATTTATTTTACATATATTATTTGTTTTACATATATTATTTAAATGGAGGGGGCCATTTTTCACTTTTAAAATAACTGAAACATAAAAGGCAAATGGTTATTTTCCACTGATTGAGCTGAACATTCTGATGATAATAGCAAAATAGATCTAATTCTATTTTTGGTTTAAATATTTATGGAACAGGAGTATGAAGAAACCACTTCGTATAGAAGGGTGTAATGTCTTGCTTCCTCTCTTAGTGTCGCAGAGCTGGTGGCACCCCCCCCCCCACACACACACATACACACACACTCACTGTTGCATGTTCAACCCAAACTTCTTTTTTTATTACAAATATGTTTTTTTATTACGTTACATTACAAACAAAACGAGGAGAAATTTCTATTACAAGGTAAACCTCTCCTGAACCTTGTACGAACTTTGAAAAACACAAGCCATATCACAGTTATTCATTCCTTTAACCACTAGATGGTGCTGATGGCACGAGTTTGGGTATGTAAAATGACACTGAATTTGAATTACCTTGCACAACAATCATTCCTTAATTCAAAACAGCTGCTGTGATTGAATACATAGGTTCAGTTAAATAAAGCTGTTTTTTTTCTTACTTTATTGTTTAGAATTAATATTCTTTTACTCAGCATTCACAGATATAGATGATGCTTGATCAGAATTTGAGATTGACATATTAAGGATTTTATCATTTCTTGTGCATTTAATAGGCAGCCGGTGAGGTCTTCAATGGCACCCCGGCTCTTCCCACTCCATCACTGTCTCTCCAGTCCTCCTCTTACCCCACATCAGTTCAGACAGGGGTCCTTCCTAGCTTTACCCCGCTGCATGCTCTGCCATACCCTGGCCTGAGCCCTGACGACAAACTCCCCAGGCAGAACCAATCCTGCACAGGAGCTGCCTTCCCTGATCCGGCATACGGTGAGCCCTGAGCTAGAGCACTATATCTGATCATTTAAAGGCTTTCATTAGAAAAGGTTATTGTAAATAAAAAGGGTCCATACTCTCTTTCCACGCCCGTAACCTTGCGCAGAATGTGTGCTAGTGACTCGGTAGTTATGGTGGCTTGTTGAGGTACAGCCACCAAAGTTTGACGAGATATCTGAACTGGTCTGATTTGAGTTTCTATACTTTTTACTGGTAGCACTAAAGAAATTCTGGGAATAGCTGTGAACTCACACTGGGAGTCTTGTAGAAACTTCAAACTCGCCATACCTGTGAAGGTTCTCAGTCTGTGCAAGAACATATAAAGTAATGTGCAAAAGTATGGCTCTAGGAAGGGTCAATACCATAGCAACCAATCTGGCATATCTGTATCTCAGCTTGTAAGTCATAGAGTTATAGGGGTCTGTTCATTTTACTCATATTGACATAGCAACCAGACTGTTTACCTTAGCAACCAGTTTTACATATCTCCATCTCAACTTTGCAAAGTTAGAGACATGGGGGGGGTTGGATCATTTTACTCATATGACTGACTCCTTCATAGCAACCAGATTGTTTATCATAGCAACCAATTTGACGTATCTCTTTCTCTGGCTGTGAAGGTCATACAGACATGGGGGTGGGTTCATTTTACTCATGTTGACATGGGGAACATTATATTAGAACACATTATACAGACTGTTCACCATAGCTTCTCATCTTATCTTATCTGGTTGTGACATTGGCATCATGCAAGAAAATCTTTTAAACAGCCCTAGGACAAGCCAATGTCGACGTTTGTGTGCAAACTTTAGCCAACTACTATTTATTAATTAAAATATGTATTAAATCTTTTTGCTCAAAAATGACATTTCTTTGAACTGTACGTCTTTACCTATTAAATGGGATGGAGGAACCCTTCTGAATGGAGCATTGTGGTGATGTATTCCATTGCTGTAATATTTTTTATTTTTTTCCCTCCTCTGTTTCAGGTCACTCCGCACTGTGTTTGAGCACTCTTCATCTCCTCTCTGTCCCTGTTTCCTCTGCTACTCCTCTTCATTCTTTCACTCCATGGGTCATTGGGTTTGGTAAATGCTCTTACACTTCCTTCTTTCTGTCTCTCTGAATGTTTTTGTATTAATATGAATTTGCTCTTGTAAACAGTGAAATATGACCATGTGATGCACTTTAGCATGCAGTACTTAAGCCAGGGTGTCTTTGGGGTCACAAAACATATTAAAAGTTGTTCAATTTTGGGAAAAGTTAGGCCAAGGGTTTTAAACTCAAATTGTTTGGGGGCTGCATGAGGTAGAGCCTAGTCTAGAATTCTCTGAAAAAGTCAATCTGCTCAATCGCTCTTTTAAAACAAATAAAAACAATAGGCTTCTAAAAAACATAGGCTTCACCTACTTCCTCCCACTCCTTGTAGAACACTTCTTCTTATGCAGCTGGTCAACGTATGTGGTAAAATCCATTTTCCCTCCACGTCCAATCGTGTGTAGTCAGAGAGTGAATGAATTACAATGTAATTCGTGACGTGAGACAAAAGTAACCTACGATTGTTGTCTGAGGAATAATTATTAAACATTTGTTACTTTCACAAGAATTCTAGTATTCAAAAGTTACATGAACACTCTTAAGATATTAAATGATTATTATTTGTTGTTTGTTTTGCTTTAAAAGCAATAGTGTCTCACATTGAAATGTATGGAATAAATTAAATGAACACAATTTCAGTTAAAACAAACAAAAATAAACAGATAAAGAAAAAAATCAACCTGAAAACAAAAAAATCTACATAGATTTTTAAATGCACTCAATTCTTTGTTGGTTTCGCGTTTGAGTTCGATTACACTCTCAGGATCTTTCCCATTTTTAATTTGTCATTAGTGAACGAGCCGCTCCAAAAGCTGATTCTTTGTAGTGAACGAGAACAGCCAATTCCCATCGGGGAGAGCGAATCCTATGCTGTAAGTAGGGGCGGGTCTTCATTTAGGAACATCATGCAGCTAATCACATGGGAGGACCTACTAGGATTGTTACCATTATGTAAAAGAAGGAAAGACCGCACATACTTTAAAGATGGCGAGTGTAGTGGTACAGGCCAGATACACAGAGAGGCAGGGGAAATGACATTAAATGCAAGTCCATCGGCAGAACATAAAAAAGAGTGGAAAAAGAAGCAGCATCTGGCTGCGTTTAAATGATATTGGAAGGTTACTAACTTTGTTAAGACTTTTCCCTTTATTTAGGTTATTTGTTTATTAGGCTGTTTGCTGTGGTTGCATTCAATAAAGTTTTAGTAAAATGTTAAATAGTAACTGTATTTTTTTTTTTAATGAAAAATAAGGGATTAAAAATTTCTTACCAATATACAAAACACTCTCAGTTGATAAATTGGGCTAAAATAGAAGGATCTGAGTGATGCTCAATAAAAAGCCAGTTGGGAGCCGAACTTCCCATCACTATTTGTTATTCTGTCACAAATCTCCCATGGGGGCAGGGATTGGCTCTCATTGGCTGGTACGATTTTGATTGGCAGCTCAATGAACTGTATGTAAAAGCATTTGGGGTTTTTTCACCACTGATTTTAAAGATATTTGTGAATGAATAGTGAATATTTTAATCCATTAGTTCACCTTGGCTTTTTTTTTTAAGTGTTATTTCCTATCCTTTGTATATGAACACTCTTGTCTTGCTAGATGAACTTGCATCATTTATTTTACTTAGCGCATGACTGATGATAGATGTAAAAAAATATATATCTCTCATATTTCAGATTGTGAGACAAAAGATGACACAAAACAAAATATCACTTGTGTAAAACATTCAAAACTCATTATGGAGTTCATCTTGTTTTTAAAGCACGATTAATAAAGGAATTGTTTTTTTTGCCAGCATTGGAAAACTGTTGCATAGATTAAATTATGTTTCTGAGAATGAGGGAAAACCTGCAGCACTGCATCAACATTAAACTTTGCTTTGAGAGCTCGGGCACAAAATCTTATCTTGCTGGCAGGTTCGTAGACAATATCTCCCCTACTATTTAACTTGAAGAAATAAAATATGGTTTTGTCTTTTGTACAGATGGAAGCCAGATGCACAAAGATGGTCCTAATGCTCGGAGAAAACTCCACTGAGATGATGCCTGAGGTCAGAGCATCTCATGGACTTGAATCGACTCTGTGAGGAGATCCATCACCTTAAATGAAGTAGACACACTGATCCAGACTAAAGCATATTTGTTTCTCTGGGGTATTTAATTATTTGAATGTAGGGGTTGTACTGAGGCACAGGGTTAGTAATCCCAGGGTTGTTAAAGATGGCCAGACTAATCAATGCTGCAAGGTTTGTGGAGAACAAGCTCTTGCCACTAAACAAACTTGATTGTATTTAAAGGAATGATGTGGAAAAATAAAGTTTCACGGTGAATTCCTGAATCTCTTACCGTTGACCGTGGTGGAAATGTTTCTTACAGACGCCTTGATCACACTGAACAGAAAGTAAGCCGCTGTCCGCTTATCTCTTAGTGTTGGCTGTAAACTGTCCATTGCCAAAGTACACACTGATACCAGCACATCTTTATCGGAGATTACACTTTTCATGCAGTCGCTTTCAGCTCCTGAAGGCAGAATGAAGCTCTGTGTTGCGTGTTGTTTGGGTCTCTTTCTGGTTTTATGTGAATTACTGGTGGACAGTGATTCCATGTCAATCGTTGAGGATGGCGATGTCCTGGTGCTGACCAAAGACAACTTTGAGCAAGTTCTGACACGGCACAGCCAGCTCCTGGTGCACTTCTGTGAGTATGTCTGACTGATTTCACATTCAAAACTACGCTGTTGTTTTGAAGGATTTTATTAAAGCCACTCCAGATAGTTCTTCCATAGTTCAACTAAAGGTGTCTGCAAAAACAGTTGTGTGGTCAGCCATACACTAGTAATGTTTCCATTCAAATTATGCACAAAAAGTGGCACCAAATATCAAAAGAAAAATGGAAGTTGGTAAGTGGAAGGTCTTTTTCGTATATGGTAATAAACTTGTGTCTTTGATCACATAGACGAAACGCAATATACGCAGTCATGTGTGGTGGGAGACCTCATTTTTTCTTATCGATCACAACAATGAACTGAAGATGTGCTTCTCTTTCTCCCTTCGTATCAGTTTTTCTGGCAAAATTCTGAGCGGTGCGATGGCTTGAGTTTCTTTCTTGTTAAACAGCTGGAATGAAATTATCCGTTTACCCCCAAATGTTTAACGCAAGTGCATTTAACATCACGACGACTCGCTTCTAATGCACACACCGGAACCAAGTTACACTCCGACGCCAGAACCGGAAGAATCGGCTGTGTGCTGATGTTATTTGATAAAGCTCTACATTAATCTATTGGGTGCCTTTAATCTCAATCTGTGTTTAGAGGGTCCTTCAACCCTAATCTCATCCCTGCTGCAGATGCTCCTCTCTCTGGTCAGTCACTGGGATCCATCCTGGAGTTCAGAGAAGCTGCTGGAGCCCTGAAGGAAGGCCGGTCTGATGTGAGGCTGGGAAAGGTGGATTTGAGGAAGGAAAAGGAGCTTGCTGAATCCCTAAATGTCACAACAGTACCATCAATGCGGCTGTACCTGTCTGGAGACAAGAGCAACCCTATCCACTGTCCTGGTGAGGAGATTTTAGTTTAGATCTTTCTACAGCGAGATCATTGTCAAGATGTGTGTGTGTGTGTGTGTGTTATTTTGTCCGGCTCCACCCATAGTTCTTAAGAGCTCCGCCTCCATCATGACATGGCTGAAAAGAAGACAAGGCCTGAGTGCAGAGGTCATCAGTGACCTCAGCCAACTGGAGGCTTTCACAGCAGAAGATGAGCTCGTGGTGTTGGGGTTATTTAAGGTCATTCTTTTCAATCCATTTTAGGCAGAATGTTATAAGCATTAATCTGGGTTCTATTTTCAAATAGAATGCCGTATTTAACGATCACAATAGTCTGACTGGTTTCACGCTGACGACGATGAAATGCTTTGTGTTTGACATTTTAATAAGAACATCTTTATAGTGTTAATATAGGCGAGTTACTTTTTTTAACATTTCTTTCTAAAACTGTGCCTTGGTGCAAAAAAAGGTTGAAAACATTAAAACTTAAGCTGATCTAAAACAATTTAAGTTTAATTGGCTCCAAAATCTAAAGCAACTGAACACGTTTAATATATATTTTTTTTTCTCAGCAAAAAACTGAAAATATAGTTTATAACATCCAAGGATACGGGTGAGTACTCAGTCTTGCAGTGGCTACTGTAGAAATATTGGTGAAATTCAGCCGGATGTGTTCAAACTTTACACAGATGGGGAGTCTCTATTATTCACCAAAGTCTGAGATTAGAATGCTACGCATTTCACTTGTCTTTAATGTTCATATTTAAAATTTCACTTTTAGTATAAAGTTAAAGAAATAGACATGTTTTTTTTTTATTTAAACAGGTGTTTATGTACATTAATGAAAAAACAGATACCAAGTGAACGGTCATCCCTTGTTTTTTGAGGCTGCACCAAAGACCTTGTCTACTCCACGAACATTAACATGTAATACACACTGTGTTACATAATAGCTGTTAAAACAATGCACGTGTTGTTAGAACAACTACTTTAAAGATGTTCTCCCGAGTCTTAGCCCTTGCTAAAGTCTCCATCCATGACTGCTTGCTTCCACTAACAGGATCTCTCCGAGGGCCCAGTAAAAGTGTTTTATGAAGCTGCTGCAGATGTTGCTGATCTGCAGTTCGGAGTGACCGCACAACCTGAGATCTTCCACAAGTTTGATACGGACAGTGATGTGGTTCTCCTCATCAGAAAGGTCCGTACACCTTTCCAATAACTTGACGTTTACACAGCACTGTGTGGTTTGACTTCTTTACCAATCCTCGGTTCAGTCTGAGGTCGAGCAGCGGTATGAAGTGCACCACGGCACTGAGAAGGAAAGCCTTATTAATTTCATCAGACTATTTGAGATGGACCTTGTGACCGAGTACAATGGCGAGGTAATTTCGTAGAACTATAGGAACTGCAGGAACAAGAACATATCTGTGATCAGACTTCTTCTTCCTTCAGACAGCATCGAAGATCCTGAACTCAGACGTCCTCAGTCATTTCATTCTCTTCATTAATAAGACTGAAGCATTCGAGGAGATCTACAACGCTTTTAAAAGCACTGCCAAAACCCTCAGAGGGAAGGTGAGTGGATGGAGTTCAAAAATGAACACAGCAGAGTCTATTTACGGTTAAACTGCCGTAGAACTTCATACATCAGAACTATTCTATAGAAAAGTGTGGTCAATGTATACGATTCCTGATGGGTTTTGGCAAGCTTATTAGAAAGATGTTATGTATTTTCCTAGGATTTCTAAGCAATTCTTTGGTATTCTACAGACCGACACAGTGTTAAAGTGCTCAAAAAGCCTTTTTCATTTAGAAAGCGAAGTATTTGGTACCAACGTCAAGTGAGCACAGTTCAGTTTCCCTCTTGGCACTTGCAGATTCTTTGCAGAACCAAAACCATATTCCAAATGCCAGAGAGAACTAATGTTGACATCTGTGGTTTGGCAGCAGAGCGTCGTACCAATAATTCACCAACAAGCAACATTTATCGACACATACCACCATTAGTCGTATGCCTTGCTCGCATTAAACAATGACCAAAGGCAAGGAGGGAGTACTAGTATTAGACCTGTTACACACTTTCCCCAGCAGGCGGTCAATCACATTTGCAAAAATTTTGGTAATTTTTTTACCATTCTATATGCAAGAGGTGTTTGGCGAACTATAAAACGGCGTTACTTAACAACAATTGCTCCCCATGGAAGAGAAATGTCACCAAATCTGAGCAAGGAAATAATTTCTTTACACAAAAATGTGAGGGTAACAAGAAGATCAGCACAGCTTTACATTTCAATCAAAAGTGGTCCAAATATTTCAGAAAGACGGAAGTGCAACAAACTTCCTGTGACATCCAGGCCGTTTATGGAAGTTAACGTGTCGTCAAGGGCATCTTCTTATGAGAAGGGTTTAAGAAAATCCCCAACAAATTCACTGCTGTTAGTCAAAGAGGCAGAAAGCAACCGTTTCCCATGACACCATGCGGGGTACACTGCAGAGGCATGACATGCGTGGGTATTGTCCATGAAGGAAAGAAAACATAACGACTGCTGGGATTCTATACTGTATGTATGCCATCCTAAAGGTGAAGATTTAAAAGAAAAATACACAGTGTCTATATCTACAGTGAAACACGGTGGTGGCAGTGTTCTTATGTGGGGCTGCAAGAGTGCTGTTGGTGTTGGGGAGCTGCATTTCATTGATGGCATCATGAACTCAACAATGTATTGTATTACTGCTCTTCAGACTCTCAGAGATTTGTTTAATCCAGTGTCGCTCTCCGCAGATTCTGTTCGTGCTGGTGGATGTGAGTGAGATGAGGAATGGTCGCATCATGGAGTATTTCAGAGTGAGGTCAGAACAGACTCCTCAGGCTCTTATGGTGAACTTAGCAGATAACTTCCAGTACCAGTTTCCATCTGACAAGTTTGATGCGCAGACACTTTCAGAGTTCTGTGACCAATACCTGGTTGGGAAAGCTAAGGTTAGGATCGTTTTATTCTACCAGAACCTGGATGTTTTGAAGTTATTGTTGTTATTCATCAAGAACTCATTTCAGCCAAAGCTTCAGAGTGAACCCATTGCTGAAAACTGGGATGAGCAGCGCGTTAAAGAGCTGGTAGGGATGAACTTTGAAAGAGTGGTGTTCAACCATAACATCACAGTTGTCGTCTTGTTCTGTAAGTATATTTGAGAGCCTTTAGATTAAAATATGCAGATAATAATTTCTAACATTTTATTTCCCAGATGCACCATGGAGCAGGGAATGCCAAGCTCTGTTTCCTCTGTGGGAAGAACTCGCAGACTATTTTAGTGAAAACAAAGACGTTGTCATTGCTAAAATCGATGCTACTGCCAACAACATTGACATTCATCTCGGAGAAAAATACCCATCTGTCAAATTATTTCCTGCCGTTTACTCAGAAAGGGTCAGTACTAATGACTTCATGAAATAGTTTTCTACTCATCGACTGCTTGAATTGTATTTCTCCAGGTAGTGGGATATTCTGGAAGGAAGAAGCTAAAGTCAATGGTAACATTTGTGAAAAAAGAGATTGAAAAAGCCAAGAGCACTAAAGCTAAGGTTAGTGATACCTCCTGATCGAAAGCTGATGGCTTCTTTCTAATCTTTGCTCATTTACTGCAGGAAGAGCTGCTGCGGATGAAATATCTGCATCAACAGAGAGCAGCAGAGAAAGAGGAGCTATAACCTGAAAACTACAGCAGGTTTTGGTTAAAATTGGTGTAGAAACACATTTTTTTGTAAAAACTTTTAACACAATGAATAAATACTTAAAATGTCTCAAATGTATTTTAAAGTGTTCTTTATAAATGTCTAGAGCTTACATCAGAAAACGTGTTTTGATGACCGACATAATTATTATTGTAAATCCTCATTAGTCCCACTAGAGGGAGACAGGGTTTGTGTACTACACATCACTATTTCAGAATGAAAATGATTTGCATTAGGTTTAGAGTTTTATGGAGGAATTTAAAAGGGAATAATTCCAATTCAAAATGCAGACCAAGTGATTCATATTTTATGAAACATACATTTTATAACACTTTAAAGACTGTTTGTCGCCTACTCACCAAATTTTAATCATACATTCCTCTGGCGTTGCTGGCAAAAACTTATTTATTTCGTTTAGATAGAAGTTGTGGTTTGCATTAACTATTAGTAAGTGCCATAACTATTTAGGCAGTGTTCTGCTAAGTGGAGTCTAAGTGTCTAAGGCTAACCCCAATCATCAGTTGAATACTGTCATACCTCGAGATAAGAAATTAATCGACACATTGTTAATGTAATAAATGATAAAACAATGAAAACAGAATAAAATAAATGCTAAACAATATGTACACAAATGTGAAGTCTTACCTTGCGAATTAAACACCAACCTAAAAATCCTGAAAAAAGAAAAACGTTTATAGAGTGAAGTGTGCTGTTCTAAAGTGCAAGTTACAAGAGAAACCTTTAATTTTCGTTTCCAAGCAGCAGTTTCCACTTTATAAACTTTTTTTTTTAAGGTAATCTACACAATGTTTCGCTTGATTTAAAACTGATTTAAAGCGTTTTTGGTGTGAAAGTTTCAGCGCCTTTTACCATTGTCTGTCAATAAGCATAAGGAACCAGACGCACCACGCAACATCACAACTTAACAAGCAGATAGTAGAGCAGAACTGTTGGCGTCATTTTAAATGTCAACATACTACGCATACGAATGTGTTTTTCGTATCTCGAAGCAAAATATTTCCATAGACTTTTTGAATCTTGGATTTATCATAACTTGAAGCGTTTGTATGTCTAGGTACAACTATACGTGCATCCGTGTTTATTTTCCTGTCAGATGCTTTTCCGGTTTACATTTGTTTTAGTGATGTCCATCGTAACATTAAATATTACAGAGAAAACAAAACTTTTTCACTGAAGAGCCATAAAGAAACACTAACAATATGATCATACATCGATCTGTGATTGTATTACTATAAGCTTCACGAGTGGTTAGACGACTGGCCGATCTGCTGTTTTGGAAAAAAAAAAAAAAGTCGTTAGTAATAACGTTTTAAAGATATTTTTTTCTTGTGAAACTATGCTGACAGATGACTTATTATACTCATAGCAGAAGTAACTATTAGCAGCCACCAAATTTGCCAAGACATCTTAATTGTTCTTACACGAGTTGCTATATCTTATCAGACTGCCACCACTAAGATAATTCAGGGAAATTGCTGAGAATGCTGGAAAATTTTCCACTGACGTAACATTATGGCAAACTTTGGAAAACTGTAACTCAAACTGAGAGCCTCGTATAATCTCCAAACAGACCAGGGTCACCAGTCTTTGTCAGAACATACAAAAGCACTTGAACCCCAGGCTCTAGAAAGAGTTCAATATTTACCACTGAAAATAAATGGGGAACCGCAACCAAAATAACTTTGAGAAGAAACATTGAGAAATGAGGGTGTATGACACCACCGACAGCTCCCAAGAAAAAAAAGACTTTTGGGGGTTTACATCATTCATATTGGTATGGGAAACTTTGTCAGCAAATCATTCATAGCAACCAAAAAATAAACCCCAACCTTGAATCTAATTTGCTTATAAAATAGTTTTAAACGGCACATTTACAAACCAACATCAAAGTTTGTTGGCTTAAATAAAGGAGCGTAAGTGTGATTCGTGAAGCATCCAGTGCCAGAATCAATCAAACGTGACATGTGAGATTCTGACCTCCTACAAAGATTAGGTTCAGTAAACTCCAATCTCACCCACACGTGTAGATCAGACTTCAACTAGAGTAACTAACCAACCTAAAGCTCTACAGATGTTCCTTAAAACAGATCATATTGAACATGAAAGCTGAAGTAGATAAATAAAGATGAATATACCGTGCCACGGTTCAGCAGATGTGTTTCTGTGGTTATGCAACTCTTAAGCTCCAGCACGTGCAGAGTTCACTACAGCACATCATTCCTCTGCCAAGCTCCTTTAAACCCTAACTCCCTATTAAAGAGCCAAACTCTTCCTTGAAGCACATTCCACAGCGGCTGCCTCTGAAGAGACAAGTGGATGTTGGCAAGCCCAGAAACCAACAGTTGTCCTGACCATGCCAGAGCTCACGGCTCATCTCTGCCACACTGCACCTCAAAGACTGAATTCCTAACCTACGTTCTGCTGTTTCTAGTGAAGATGCCTTTTCCACCTGTTTCCAGACCCCAGAGTCTCCCAAACTCCGGGAGAGAGAAGCTTCCTGGACCATCTCTCATCATCACCCCGGTGAAGACCACAGAGCAGAAAAGCTCGGTGAAGGAGCGCATTAAAAAACTCAGCAAGAAGGCCTCACCGCACAAAAGCAAACTCCCCACAAGTCGAGGCCTGAGCACATCAAGCTTGAGGCTGGAGGGTAAAAACGCCTGGAATGTGACTTCAAGACCTCCAAACTCTTTAACACAGAGTTTTTCCAGAAGTATCTCGGGCTTTGCTGCGACCATCGAGAAAAAGCAGATCCCCACCAGCATCTCAAACACCAGCATCCAATCAGACTGCTGCAGTCCACGAGTCTCCTCGGGATCAAGCCATGGACTCAACAGCGAATCAAACTTCTCCCTTCAGTTGACTCCCGAGGCTACGTTGCTTCTGCAGAAACGCAGCCGCGAGAAGCACCTCTGCACCAGCTCATCGCCAAGGCAACTGAAAGAGCGTCTGCCAGCCAAGTCAACTCCTCGCTCCTGCATCCCTCTGGTGAAGATCTCACTCCTCAATGAACACCACCGATACGATGATGTGGAATATGAGGAGGATGAAGATAGAGGTGTGGATCAGAACGTCTTGCTCAAATGCTCTGAATGGTTACGAGGGGTGGAGCACGCTGCCGGAGTGACGGTGCTGGGAAGAAGGGACAAGGTTGGACAGAAAGGGATCTAGTGGACCAAGCTGAGGGGTCTGCCTTGTGACTTACTGCAAACATTGAACCTCGTGAGAAGACTGTTTATTGTGGAAAATTCTTACGTTGTTAAGTTTTCAATGTGTTGCCACTTTAAAAGCACAAAATGTATTTTAAATGTTGCTTTGGTTAAGGCTGAAAATGAAATTGAAACGGCTAAAATGAGAAATAATTGTTTATTTATTGTTTAAACTATGCAAATAATTTTTTTTCTACATGTAATGCTGCTTTCTTTCGAAAAGGGATTTGCATAAGTTTTTGAATTCAGCAGATTTGGAATAAATGATCATCCATCTCCAAGGACTTTATTCTCTTCTCTTTGGTGCGCACATGGCTTGGATACATTTGTCGTGTTACTCGAGTGTAAGTAGATTACGGGAAATGGTTTAGCATCAAATAACACGAGTCCCTCGCTAATCTCATTAACCGACAGGTGACTTCAGCTTCAACTGATGCTCATTAAAGATAGCACTCAACCTGCTGTAGATACAAATAACAGGAAGTGACGATTAGTGGCTGGAAAATAATAAATAAGTCATTCAAATAAGCAGAAACTTCTTCAACTAGGCTCAACTAAATCCAAGAGATTGGAAAAAATGTGATCGTCCAAAAATAATTGACTAATGACTTATTTTCACATCAGATGAAACTTTTCCAGTTAAAGTAGGGTGTTCAGAGACTGGAAATGATCCTGGATCCTGGTACAGAACCAATTCTGGATGAGATCTACATGCCTCTTCTAGTCTTTACGTGGCAATTCTCTAAATTTCCAGAAATATATAAAATGTTGATTTTGTTGGGCTAAAAACAACATGATAATATCAAATCAAAGCTTATTTATAAAGCGCCACACTACAACAATAGAGGTTGATCAGAGCGCTGAAAAATAATACAGAAACAGAGTAAAACATAAAACTCATGGACAGAACCAGCACCAAACTTGAGTCTCCATCCTCGTTACCAAATGCTAGGTTAAAAAGATCCAAGGCACAGTGAGTTCCACAGATGTGGAGCAAAAACACCAAATCTACACAATGTTAATAATTTACTTTAGGCACAGCAAGCAGCAGATGATTCGCAAACTGCTTAATGTTCTAGTGGGGGAGTATATTAACAGTAGGTCACTAAAAACAAAGGTGAGGACCTTATATTGAATCCTGAACTTCCCAGTGACGTTCCCTTCAGATGGGAGTAATATGGGACAGTTTTCATCCTAGTTGGAAAGCAATACTAGATTTATTAATGCCAGAAGAAGTCTAGCCTCAAAATGATCATGGCATGGATTCCCCGCTCAAGACCATGTCCATCGAGAAAGTTTCCAACCTCTTCTTAATAGTCTTAACTGGAAGAAAGAGGCTTGCACAGCATTGCTTAGCTGATGACTAAACATCGGTTCGCGATCAAAAAACTCCCAGATTTCTGGGAAAGGAATGAAGTTATGATCGGCCAAACACAATAGACTCACACTTATCTGGATTTAGACGTAAAAAGTTATCGGTGAACCAGGCGATAAGTTCCTTCACACACACATTAGGAGCTTAGAGAAAGATCCCGGAACACAGGCCGGACTCTTTAATGACAAATATCATTGCGGATCATCTGCATAAATGTGTTTGTTGAGAAACTCTGCAATAGGAAAAACTGAACTGATCAAGTCCATTTCTCCAGTTCTAGATGTAAAAGACCCTTGGCTCTTGTCGAGGGCAATCACATTTTGTCTCTATGCTGGCTCCCCTTATCTAGCGATTGTGTCACGGACACCAACGCAATGTTCTGGTCCACGCATTCTATTTCACTGGTCCACATCAGTGAGGACATTTTAAGTTGCAAAAGTGGGTGGTAAATTCCCCTCAGTGAGTGTTTCCCTGTGATGGGCGAGGGTACCCCACTCTTCGCCCAAAGTGCACTGCAGAACCCTGTGACCCTGAACATTAAAGTAGCAGTTACAGAAATTGAAGTGAACTGTAAGTTTCTCTACGTCCTTTAGTGAAAGCTGCAGAAACTGTTAACACCGTAGCTGTAATGAATGAATTCTTTACACAAATTATCTTGGCAATGTGGGGTTTTGTCTTCAGGTTTTCGAACGGTTATATTATCTCTGACCCCAGTTCTCCTCAATCTTCTACTCTTTTTCTTTATCCCCTGACCCCTGCTTTTTAATCTAAAAACATAAAAATAATACTAAAAGCTAATAACTTTTTTATTAACAACAATTTATTGTTGGCGTTTTATTTAAAGTGCTGCTGCCTTTCAACACATAAAAACACCTGAAAACAAATATAAACAATCAAAAGCGTATCTTTTGGACAATAACTACTGTTTTTTCTATTAAAAATAATTATCGTGACAATAACAGTCAATGTTGCTGATTATGAGGGAAGGTATCAGAGCTAGCAGTTCTGGGAGTTTCAGGTGTTTGAAAAGGAAATGTTATGTTTATCTCGTCTAAAAAAGTCTCTTATGTTCCATTTTATTAACATTTATCATAGACAGAGATTTAGATGTAAATTAAATATCTTTTAAAACCTGTTAAGCTAATGGGATTAAACCAAACCAATATCTAAACGGCGAGAAGCATTCCGTGGTTTGTTGGGTAAAATGCACATTGAACGCGGAGACAGACGAAGAGGTAGATTTCAAAATAAAGGTCTTTCTAATGGCAGATTTACAATATCAATCCAGGGATGGCATGAATGTATGTTAAACTCTTATGAAATGAAACTAATCTTGAATCAGTAAGTCGATAAAATGAATGCAATCCTTGTAGAACAAAGCTCAGATACAGCAATTGATTATCAGCCAAATCCAATCATCTTCCACTCCCTTGGCTCAATCTCAAAGGTGTTACTTAGTCCTTAATAACCACACAACCCAGTATCACAGGACCTGGTATAAGGCTCTCAACAGTGTTGTGAGTTTTCCCAAAACTGCCATTTGTTCATCCATTGTTGGTCTTTTCCATATTTCTCAGCCATATTCCTCAAGAGAATAAAACCCTAAACTAATTGCCGTTGTAAAACGAATCACAGGCAAGCACAGCTAGGCTCAAGGGTAGACTAAATTCTATTAAAAAAAGAAATCAGAGCAAATTCACCATCACTAGCAGATGTTATTTAGAGTGTACAACAACTAGCTTCTTGGTAAGAATGTCTGGTAAAGCCTTGGCAAACATGAACATCTGTTTTGCAAGCATTTGCATACAAGTCCAGTGATCTAAGCATATGCTCCGCTGCTGAAAATTTGATTAACAAAGTAATTTGAATGCTCCAAAACCTCAACTCCAGGTGTGTGTGTTTGAATCTCTCAATCTAGTGCCATTCGCGGAGGAGCGAGCACAAATCCGGATCCTTCACGGTAGGCTCGACTTATATTATATTATGCAGCTTTTGCTCATCTGACCATTTTTAACGCTTTTAAGACCCTACTTGAAGACTGGTGTTTAGGATGGATGAGCTGGATGTGGATCAGCTGAAGAGCCATGTGCAGAGTTTGAAGCAACAGCTGCAGCTCAGCAGAGAGAAAACCTCCGCCTCTCTTCCAGAGTGAGTGATGGAGCTAAAGCTGCACTGGGACAGCCCTAGACAGTTTGATTTTCTACATTGTCCCCAAAAAAATTAAATAATATTAGTAGTAATAGCATCCTAGTAGAATCCCACCTCCTCCTATAGAATTTATTTCCCTATAGAATCCCACCTCCTCCTATAGAATTTCTTTCCCTATAGAATCCCACCTCCTCCTATAGAATTTCTTTCCCTATAGAATCCCACCTACTCCTATAGAATTTCTTTCCCTATAGAATCCCACCTCCTCCTATAGAATTTCTTTCCCTATAGAATCCCACCTACTCCTATAGAATTTCTTTCCCTATAGAATCCCACCTCCTCCAATAGAATTTCTTTCCCTATAGAATCCCACCTACTCCTATAGAATTTCTTTCCCTATAGAATCCCACCTACTCCTATAGAATTTCTTTCCCTATAGAATCCCACCTACTCCAATAGAATTTCTTTCCCTATAGAATCCCACCTACTCCTATAGAATTTCTTTCCCTATAGAATCCCACCTACTCCTATAGAATTTCTTTCCCTATAGAATCCCACCTACTCCAATAGAATTTCTTTCCCTATAGAATCCCACCTACTCCTATAGAATTTCTTTCCCTATAGAATCCCACCTACTCCTATAGAATTTCTTTCCCTATAGAATCCCACCTACTCCTATAGAATTCCTGAAGTATGAAAAGATCAAGATTTTACACCAACGTAATCTTAAGAAGGAAGTTAAAATATTTGGAATTATTAGTCAGGTTGTTTTCAGTTATTTATTCCAAAGTGTTTTTTTGTTGACCTAAATTAATCAATTAGTATTCATAATTAACCTTTTAAATTCAGTTTTTATTGACCATAATGCATAGTGTAAAGTTAAAATGAAAGTAAACGAACAAATAAAACCAGTAAACGCATAGTTTTCCACGCCCCAGTGAAACTAAGGCATTTAAGGAGATGTCAAAACACGTTCTTTAAAAAGTAACTAATGACTTTTAGTGCAAGTAACTAACAAAGTAACCAAGTTCCTTCTCAAATTAAGTAATTAGTAACTGTAAATAGTTACTATTTTTCAGTAACTAGCAGAACATTGGTGGTGGACCCTGCGACCTGTGCATGAGCTGAAATGGTAACCAGTAGACCCCTGTGAGTTAAATTTATAGTGGTTTATTAGGGATACATTTGTTAGTATTTGCATATTCCTTTTATAAATAGTACAGTATATTAAAATAAGATTTTACTCATTCATAACAATGGATGTTTGTCCTTATGAAACCATTTGGATTTGGAAGCTTAGAGGCATTACATGAACAGAACTGCTTCAATTAAGCTTTTCCTTTTCTGCTTTGATTTATTTGCAGCTTGACTAAATGGATAGAGGAGAAAATAAACGAGGACCCGTTCCTCAATGCAGACATGTTGAAGGACAACCCGTGGGTGGAGTCAAGCAAATGTGTTCTCCTCTAGCAGAACACCAGACACTTTTTTCCATGACAACAAAGATGGCTCCACCCATTTCCGTAGTTACACAGAGATGCAAATGCAATGGTTCCTAATAAATGTGCTTTGTTTGTTTGTAACAAAAAGAGAGAAAAACTGCAATAAATGAGTGAAAATGTGCATTTATAAAAGTGTGAGACAATGTTACAAGATCGGATAAAAACAGGAGGATGATTGGATTGTAAATATACAGTAGAGTCGTGTACTTTGGCTGTTAAAGTAGCTCTCGAATATAAACGTTTCTGCGTACTGCGTTGGACACACCTTCATTAAAGCGAAACCACACATCACTTTCACCCACAGCTTTCCCGAGATTGAGCACTCCACCAACTTTCCCATCTTCACCTGCAAACACACGGCATTTTTAGATCATAGCTGGAGACCCTCTGCTTTTACCGATTACGTGTAAGAGTATGAAGAAGAGGAACTTACTTGTGATGGTGATCACAGGCTTCTCCTTGGGGACAACAGCTCGGCCAAAGAAATCCAGCTCAGGCTAAAAATAAGAACACGAGAGGAACCCATGAACAGCAGTCCTCTCACCCTGATCCACTTTTAACCCAATTAATCCCGGATTATTATGAAGCAGATGCCAAGCGTATGACAGCAGACAGTGCCAGATCTATCAAACAGGGAGTGCTGTGCCACGTGAAAGTGAAACTATTCCAAAAACAACAAAATGACTAAAGAACAGAATAAATTTGTTTCCTGAAATATTCATCATCAGCACTTGAAAAGAACTTCAGATTCGCAACCAAATGCTTCAGAAGGACCAGCAAATGCAGAACTTATACGAGCTATATATAAAAATACAATTGTTTGCGATTTATAGTAACTTATTAAACTTAAATCCAACACGAAATGATGAATTGTCTTCATAAAAATACTGTGTTTCATAAAGAAGTTTATTTAAGTTTATTAATTGCTTGGATTTACCGTATTTTTCGGCTCATAAGACGCACTTTTTCTTCCCCAAAACTGAGGGGGAAAAGTTGGTGCGTCTTATAGACCGAATGCAGAGCGCCGCGAAGTCCGGTCACAGCCGTATGAGAGGCGTAAGAGCTCCGGAGCTAGGCCGAAGCCGCGGCCTTATTTGTTTACCCAGCGCTGCGCGCTGACGTCATCGCCCATCTCTGCCATAGCGCGGTCGTAACGAAAACGAGGAAAAAAAACTACATTTCCCACAATGCCTTGGCTACGGTAGCCGCAGCGGTGCTTCCGCATCCGTACTCACGAGCGGAACTGCTGCCGTGCGCTCTCTCTCTCTTACTCGCGTGAGGAAAACAAAAACGCTCTCAATGACTGAAACTCTTCTTTAATAAACTCAAACTCAAATCTTCTCTCAACGGTACATCTCACACATGTACATACGAGATAACAAACAACGTGCTCTGCAATTAGGTAGTGTTGCTAACCAGGTAAGAGCGCATAAGGATCATATCTTAACCATGCAACCGAATTGCCACTTGAATAAGCTATAAATAATAAGTTATTTAACATTAAGGAGTAGTTACATTTATTTTACATTAACCTCTTAAGCCCTGAGGCCTATTTTCCGAAAATCCTATACTTTTACTTTTTAAGGCATTTCTCAGCTTTTACAAGGT
>SRMA01026678.1:134730-166922 GCA_007224835.1 Danionella cerebrum
TAAGAGACAGGGCTATTATTAGTAATTTGGGGGCAATGTTACTAGCTATTATTAGTAATGTAGTGACAATGTTACAGGCTATTATTAGTAATGTAGTGACAATGTTACTGGCTATTATTAGTAATGTAGTGACAATGTTACTAGCTATTAGTAATGTAGTGACAATGTTACTGGCTATTATTAGTAATGTAGTGACAATGTTACTGGCTATTATTAGTAATGTAGTGACAATGTTACTAGCTATTATTAGTAATGTAGTGACAATGTTACTAGATATTATTAGTAATGTAGTGACAATGTTACTGGCTATTATTAGTAATGTGGTGACAATGTTTCTGGCTATTATTAGTAATGTGGTGACAATGTTACTGGCTATTATTAGTAATGTGGTGACAATGTTACTGGCTATTATTAGTAATGTGGTGACAATGTTACTGGCTATTATTAGTAATGTGGTGACAATGTTACTAGCTATTATTAGTAATGTAGTGACAATGTTACTGGCTATTATTAGTAATGTAGTGACAATGTTACTGGCTATTATTAGTAATGTAGTGACAATGTTACTGACTATTAGTAATGTAGTGACAATGTTACTGGCTATTATTAGTAATGTGATGACAATGTTACTAGCTATTATTAGTAATGTAGTGACAATGTTACTAGCTATTATTAGTAATGTAGTGACAATGTTACTAGCTATTATTAGTAATGTAGTGACAATGTTACTAGCTATTATTAGTAATGTAGTGACAATGTTACTAGCTATTATTAGTAATGTAGTGACAATGTTACTGGCTATTAAGGTATTACTGTGGGGGCAATGGTGATAACGAATGGTGGACTTTAGAGTGATGAGTGGGGGCAAAGAAAAACATTACAGCCTTTTTTTTGTTACTTTTACTGTTTACTGTCTGTTCATGTTACATGTTTGGCTGTTAACTTTTACACAGTTGATATAAAACATTTTACAACAGTATTTGGTTCAGAATCTTTTATTTCTAGATCTTCCTCTTTTAAAATTGGGTGCGTCTTATGAGCCGAAAAATACGGTACATGCGGTTATATGAATGAACCAATCAGAATCCAGTCTTTAGACAGAGCATACCCATCCATCGCCATAGATACATATGAGTCCTAAAACCAGTAAAATGAAGATGATTTACCCTGCTCTCCACCACAGTCTGTTTAACAATGTTCTCCAGCCTCTGCTGATGGTTCCTGCTCATCTGTTTCTGAACATCTGCCTTCTTTCCCGGCTGAGCCTGTTTCACTGCCTCCACCTGAACACAAGATCACATGACTCTAGGTAAAATCAAAGCCTAATGATTTCTGCCACAAAAAAAGATCAAAACTGTAAGCATTGAAAAACAGATAACTACATACATACACAATATCCAGTGCTCAGCATAAATGAGTTGATTAAACAGAAGAACAATTTCCAAAAAATTTTTAACTCCATAACATGAAACGAAAGTTAATAACCAAACTTATATCACAAAATCTTCAGTTTTACTTAAACGGTTGAAGCAGAAATTAATTACACCCCACAAAACCAACTACATATAGTACTTTGTACGAGCGCCGTGATTTCTAAGGACAGTGCCGTGTTGCAACATCGAGGTGTTCAATCACCTTTACACCGTTCTTCTCCAGAAATGCTAGAATAACTGTAGATGTGTGTTTTGGATCATTGTCGTGTTGGAAAAGTGTACGAAGTGATGGCAGCATCTTCTCCTTCAGTATAGAGCAGAACATTGTTGAGTTTGTGATGCCACTAATGAAATGCAGCTCCCCAACACCAGCAGCCCTCCTACAGCCCCACATCTATTTTCATCTCCTTGCAGTTTGCAGTAAAGCACACCACACTTTATAGACTCCTACTGTTGTTTGCACTTTATTATTGTATGTTTGTGGTTTGTATTGTACATTGTTGTTTGCACTGACGGCTCCTTTGTATCAAAAGGAATTCCTTGTGTATGCACACACACACACACACACACACACACGCACACACACACACACGGCAATAAAGGTACTTCTGATTCTGATAAGAACACTGCCACCACTATGTTTCATTGTAGGCACCAGGTATCTTTCTTTGAAATCCTCACCTTTACGACGTCATACAGTTTTAAAACCATTAGTACAGTATAGTCCCAGTAGTCTTCATCTTTTTCAGTATGGGCCAGAGCAAATTATAAATACTTTTTTGTGCATGTGCAAATGTTCACTCCAGTGTGGCTTTCTACTGCTTTACCTAACAGCAGTGAACTTGCAAGCGATTTAAAGTTGGTTGCACTTCCCTATTTCTTAGATCTTTCGATCTTCTTGTAGCCCTCACCTTTTTGTGTAAAGAAATGATTTCCAATCTAAGATTTTTTGACATTGTTCTTCCATGGGGAGCTGACAACATGAAATGGGAAGGGCTTTTTTTAAGTAAGGCCCTTTTTATAGTCACCAGTCTGCTGGACACCTCTTAAATAAATCAATAGACTCACACGTGGTTGGATGCCGGTAAATTAGAATTAGAGCTGCACAATTAATTGTATTTATAATCGCGCTCACGATTACAGATGCCACGATTACGTAATCGTTTAAAGCCGCGATTACAATAAAAATGACCTTCATTATTCTCCGTGTTAAGAGCTTCACGTTGTTAAAAATTAGCAAATCAATTTGTGGGAGTATCTCGTAGTAGAGCACCTCATAGAAAATACTGATTCTGAACAGTAAAGGTTTTCTGACAAATGTAGTGGGGTGTGCTCGTTTATGCTGAGCACTGTAGTAAAGCCATACAATACAGCAAGACATTGTGTTTGTCATACTGTCTGCGGGTTTCTTTTCTGCAAAGCCTTCTCCACTCTCCTCATCCTCTCAAGCTCCGCCTCCCTTGCGATCAGCTGCTTCACTTGATAGGTCAACTGCCTCCGCTGAGGCAATCCCGAAAACTGCACAACATCTTCAACGTTTCTGTAAAAATACAAACAAAAAAAGATCCGACTGTGAGGCAGCCTTGAATCAGAAGTGAGGGGATAGAATAAGAGAGTTCAGAGATAAGGTGACACAAATAACATTTCTTTCAAATAGAGCCCTAGATTCAAAAATAAAAATCAAAATCTGGCCAAAACCTACAGGAGAAGGAAATGCACTGTATTTGTGCTCGTGTGTATCAAGTCATTCCTCTCAGAGAGCATCAGAACTTTCTGCCCAACGATAAGGAGCCGATCACAGTCCATTTGAGTTCCCATGTTTTATTGTTCTTTTTGTGAGGAAATCACAGTTTTTCAATGACTGGAGTCCAGAATGTCAACAAAAAAAATCCAGCTTTGAATGAAGGTGAAAATGGGCTGATGATGTGCTAATGCTACAACAATCAAACAATTGTAGAAAGTGTTGCGTATAATCCTCAGACATTGGCTTTATTTATTGGTGGTTTCTTCCATGAGATGATCTGTTGAACAGTTGTTCTCATCGGTTTTAATCAACAGTTTTGGCTTCGCTGTGATTACTGAGTGCTTGCTGGAGCACAGCTCGATAGGAGATGGAGGGCAGATACAGGAAGGCATAGATGAGTAGAAGTACAAGGAGGGCGACCAGCAGAGGAATCCCCCAATCATTGGTGAACAGCGTCTCCTCGCAGCGTACGGCAAGGACAGACTGCATGACTGTCACAAACAAGAATAGTCCACGTCAGAATTACGAGAAACAAACTCTTCTATTACAGTGTGTATGTCTATGAGTTCCTTTTCTAGCCTTTAGCTCCAACACTCTTTCTTTGAGTGTTCAAGCGTGGGAAGGGGTGTCTAATATCAGTGTGAATGAAGAAGGGGCAAAACAAAGTGGTGTGCAGCTCCCCCCCCCCACAAACCAAGGAATGTCTAGACTCACCCGAGATGACCGAAGCGACATTTGTCATTTATAAATGTTTTAATCCTCCCATTATCCTTCAGATCCATATGATGTGTATATGTCTACACATATTTGTTTTGGGGTGTCACTGAATATGTTATGATTTTATAATATGGATTTAACATTTTATAAGTTTAATAAAAAAAAAAGAATTGTGGGAACCACTGACAGTTGACATGGGGGGAGGGGGAATCCTCATTCTTGAAAGAACTTCCCCTGATTTTTGTGGGAGGGGAAAACATGCTTGGTTTACAAAGCTATAAAAGCGTGCAAAGAAGCTTTCTAAACTATTTCTCTTTGAGCTCTGTGGGATGTCTTTATGCTTTCTCAGGTTTCCTGGCAGTGAGAATTCGTCACTTCCAAAAATGGAAAATTATTTTAGTCCTGCTCCCTTCTTGAATGACAGGGTAGACTTGAAAATGTCATGAAAATGGATCCAAGGGCCTCGAGACATGCGGTAAGACATGTTCAAGACAAAATGAGCATTTCAGCTTTTTATTACTCCATCAATTGAAAATGATATACTTGAAATGACGAACTTAGAGGGGATGAACTTGAAGGTCAATAGGAATACTTTGAAGTGACTGATTTTCAGCCTACAAATCCCCATACATAACTGTCCAGTCGTTGCTAAAAAAAACTACTATTTTTACATGTTTCAAATAAAAGTACAAAACAAATAAAAATGTATCTGGCAGGGGTGTATTTAAAAGTGTTGTTAAGCCTAAAAACTTTAAAGTTACACAATAGACACATCAAATTCTCTTTTGAGAATGGTTATATGTTTAAAATACATTATACTACCAGCATTTACTGATCTCTCAGAACCATTTGGCTGTTGAATAGCAAAAATGTTGGCCTGATTTATAAGGGTATGTTTCAGCCTTCAAGAGCTGAGGGGTAGGTGTAGGAGCAAGTGAGAGAAATGGAACTCAGCATTAGTCTCAATCCTTTTAAAGACTTTACAAAGACCTTTTAGCAACTTTAAGCTTTAACAGTTAATTAGCTGTTTTGAATGTAACTGCTGAGAATTGACATTAAAGGCATTGCTACAGTATTTATCGACGTCCAATCAATTTAAAATCTTGTGAAAAAGAAAACTAAACACCAGCTGCAATCTGTATTCCATGATAAAAAAAACCAAGTCGATAGATAAAAACTACTGCAACTTCCACTGTCCCAAGTATTTTATAAAAGAAACTGTTAAATAATGCTGTAACCTGGAAACCTTGGTTTAAAACAAACTTTTTATATGTTGTCTATTGCCCATATTGATTAATATTTCACAGTTAAATAAGAAATTGTGATAAAATAAATTCTCAATTGGTCCACGTATTATACTGATTGACAACACAAGCACAGTGTTTGTGACCAGAAGAAATGAAACTCTGTAGCCTATATTAACGATAAGAAAATTCCTTTTCATTAAAGCATCTTAGAACGGGAATCAAATGAACACAAAAAAAGAGTATTTTATAATTGTTCGTAATTTTTTCACCAAGTAAAGCGGATTGATTTTTTTAGACAAATTAGACCTAGCCTAAATTAGACACCAGACAAAGTTTTAATACATTAAAATTCTATAATCCTTAATATTAATGGTAAATTAAGAGAATTTACTACAAAATTATCACAAGTGTGCAATTATTGTAACTTTATAAGGTATTTGTTCAAATTACATATGAGGAGTCCAAAGCGCAATAAACTGCATAAAAAAAACCCATAATGAACGCTTGCCTGTTTTTTTTTTTTTTTTTTTTTTTAGCAAACCATGATATACACCATCCGAGTTTTTTCACAACATGGCATAGGTTCACCAAACCAAGCACATCACAAAGTACATGATACGGGGGTGGAAAATGGAGGCTGTAATCAACAGCAAATGTTTAGAATCGTTTTAGAATCATTCCACAAAGACGGAACAGTATCAGTCTTAATTAAAAAAAAATGAAACAATTATATTGATGCTTCGAATTTTGTGATAAAAAAAGGCTGTGGAGAAAAAAAAAACATTCATTTTAAAATAAAACACTTAAATATTAAACTCTGGTTTATCATTTGTTTATGTTTGTATGACTGAGGAGCTTCATGAAAGTTTGGAACTGAACATTTAGATTGTTCCTCAAACCACTTTTGTGCTTTGGGAAAAAACATCAAATATTTGAGAAGAATAAGTTCAATCACCAGAAAGCATATCATATGTTGGCATCCATAACCACTGCACACCCTTATTAAGCAACACACAAAACATGAAAATGACTTGATAAACGAACAATACCTGATGAAGAGGCAAACCTACAGGACTCACAGAGTCGCTCCTCTTCAAACCAAGGCTCCAGCTGCCTTCTGGAAATCCCTCCAGTTGCTCTTGTTTATATTCCCAGTCCTGGTTCTATCCCTCATCAGCTCAATCAAGTAGATTTTTAGGAGTTCAGCCGCGAGTGCCGAAACCTTTTCCGAAAGCACTTCCAGCATCATCTCCATCAATCAGCATGAGTGGTAGGATCCGGTAAGCTCCAGAGAGGATTGAAGCTCTCTTTTATTCACTTGAGTGACGAGAATGAGCTCACAAGCATGACTTTCAAAGCAAAGTCACAAAACTAAATACTCTTAACTCTCTAAAATAATCTCATCATGTGAAAGAAGTGACAGAGGAAATAAGAAAGAGAGGAAAAGGAGGAGAGTGAGATGCACTCGTCTAGAGCTTCAGCCTGGGCTTTCATGACTCACTGCGGTTTGTGTGCTCAATGTGTTACTTAAAGGGATGGTTCACCCAAAAAGTACAGCTTTTCAAGTAGAGCTGTGACGGTGCCGGGCTTTGGTTGATGTTCATTTGATTTAACCACGTCTTTGTTTATTATATTGCCTTGTAAAAGCCAACATATTGTCATTTCTCAAACTTATTATGTTGGCTTGTCAATATGGCTTTGTTGCTATATCCCTTAAGCTGGATAGGACCCATGGTTTCCATAGAAACAGCAGTAAAAAAAAATTCAGATGGCCATCAAACCTGGTTTGCCCAACTTAGATACTCACAATATTGTTGTCAAAGAGATGGGGATTTGGTTACGTTAACCATAGACTATTCCCCCTAGCAACAACCAATTTCATATTTATTATATCTCAGCATTGGAAAATAACTGTGGCTCGGGGGTTTGTCTTTATTTATTAAGAGTCAAAAAGGAAACATTATGTCACTAGCCATAACAACCACACTGTTTACCTTAGCAACAAATTTGGCATATCTCTATCTCTCTGATTTATTTCACTCATAGTGACAAAAGGTACATAACATTATTTCACTAATCTTTCCTTAGAAACCATACTGTTTACTTTAGCAACCAATTTGGCATATCTCTATCTCAGCTTAAGAAATCACAGAGACATGGTGGCTGGTTTATTTTACTTGTTACTGACAATAATTTAAAATAGCATTATTTAGCCATCTAGTTAAAAGCACTGCCGCTGTGAAACGAACGGCAAATGTCATCTTCAGGCAGGGAGCGTAATTGAATCAATATTTCTTCAATCCAGACAAAGCATCCTGCTGAGAAGCCACTAATTAAGCAGATGGTACGTGGCAAAAAAGTGACATATAAACACAAAGTGACTCATTAAACCCACACACTTTCAACCGTGAGGCAAAAAGTACAACCAGAACTCAAAAAGTGGCCAATGATTGTTTTTTGATATCTTCCTATTGTTTGTATCATCCAGCACTATTTCAAAGAAGAAAGGTAGATCCAACATAATGTTATCAGTAGCACCTGAAAACATGTAGGAATACAAACTTTACGTGTTTATACTCATTTTCAGGCAAACAAAATTTTAATTTATGATATCAACATCTTCATTTGGTGCTGAATTTAAAAGTCTGCTCTTCTTTCAGATCATTTGAGAGAACAAATAAACCTCAAGTATGCAGAACGGGATGGAGAGTCCTCCAGGACTCAGTTTAGGTGAACCATCTCTTTAAGACTGTTCGTGAGGTTAATGTTTGAGTGAACTCACGGCTCCAGTATGTAGACGTACTGCCCCTCGGGTGTCCGGTCTTGTCTGTACGTCAGGTTGTAGTTGATCATGGTGTCGATCAAGTCACTCAGTTGCTGCTTCTCTCTGCTGCTGTACAGTTGAGGATTGACCTGCGAGACAAATGTCACAGCCTCAGCGAAGCTGAAGTTTTGAGGTTACGCTGTGACGTCGACGCAAGCGATCCTCCAAAAACTAAGTCCATCATAAATCAATGAAACAAAAAAGATGTTATTTCAGTAGAAATATTTGTATTTAGATTCAAATATTAGAAAATTTAATGTTGTAAAATCCTATGTTACCGGGTAAATGTTAGTCATTTCTAAACAATGTATGACATTGTCTATAGATGAAAGGGGCAAAATGTTAATGATATGCAATTCTTCCCGTTCAATACTTTTGGCATATTTCATGCACAAATCTTGAGATGTGAAAATGTGATTAATTTTTTTGCCACAAATAGCTTAAACTGTATGAATAGAAAAGTAAACAAAATTTTACGGTTAACAGGCTGTAAGGAGAAAGTGCTAATGCTTCATGGAAAGAGCGCCCACTACCTGCCCATAAATGGACTTCTTTTTGAGACTTCACAAGAGTACAAAGAACACTACAGTTCAGGACAGAGTTTAATGGAGTTTAGAACAACAACCCAGAGTTTTGTGTGGGATTTCCAGGTTTTCAAGTCCAGGTAATAACAACAATTTAGAGCCACTTACTGCCAGAGTCATTAAAGAAAGGAAACCAAAGAGCTGAGGATGAAAACCAAAAAAAAATACACAATGGATTGCTAAAGGGATTAAATAATGTATTTTAAATGTGTTTTTACTATTTTGAGTATCTTTTTATTTTTGCATTTAATGAATTATCTTTAGAAATATAAAAAAAATAAATAAATCAATGTTGTAGTTGGCGCTTGGGATTTTTAAGCAGTGATAAATTACACAAAAGTAGTTGTGCAACAACATATTGAAAAACAAAATTTGAACGAAGTGTTTCATGAAGGTAGAGCGGGGCGATATGGCCTAAAAAATATCCCACGTTTTTCATTAAAAATGTATTTAAGGTTTAAATGAAAAATGTTCAAAACACACTATTATATTGGGCAGGTAACTTTAACGGGGCAGTGAAACCTTCAAATGTCACAGGAGCGCGACACCGGTGCCACAGATGTCTCCGCAGACGGGAAACCAATGCGTAATCCGTGTCGGAGAGCAAGCGTTTGCATATTACGTTAAAGATCAAATCAATTTTCGTTCAAGTACAAAGATGTACACCACAGAGTCGAGGGAATTGATAAAATCTATTTATCGCCCAGCCCTACATGGATGTACTGGAAAATATCGTCTAGGAGCTGAAGTGCATTTGCTGCTTGGAATGATGGTTCTTCAAGTCACTTCTGAAACTTCTTTACCTTTCCTTTTAGTTTTATTTACTAATATTCTGGAAATCAGAACAAGAGAAAGTAAAATAAATTATTTTGCTCCCCAGTAGATGGATGAAATGAAATGCTCTAATACGAACAAACTTTTTGTAGGACTTTTTTTAGAAATAGTGAAATATTGTGATATGTATCGTATCGTGAGCAGTGCATCATTACACCTCTACACTATACATATCTTACAAGCTTAAAATAAGTCCCCAAAACTTTTGAGTAAATCCAAAAAAAGTAAAGTGTTTGTGCTTGAATGACTTTAAAGGCATGGAAAAGTTGAGCTCCAGAGGTGTAATGGTTTGTGAGCTTGACATGTTAAGCAGGGCAACCTGGGAATGAATCCTGGAGTCATCAGGATTCTGTATCATTTCATGGCCTTTCTCCCTCTCTCTCCTCTCATCAGTTCATATTAAAGGCAAAAAATACAAAAAATAAATCAAAGCGTGGTAACAAGCATGCCATGCACCTTAACTATTTCAAAATTTGCAGAATATTGTGAAAACCAAAAATCAAAGCTTGTTTAAAAAAAAAAAAAAAAAAAAAAAACAGAAAAAAATGAAACTGTGGCTTTCGAACCATTTGATTCAATGCATCAATCTTTATAATGAGTAAAAATGTTTCAAATGTTGCATAATAAAAAGAGCCCTCACCGGTCTGAGTTTGGGGGAGATGAGCTCCAGGAGAAGACTGAGGATGTCCAGGCACAGTGAACTAATGCACAGCCGGTTCTGGATGGCAGCTGGGATATCATTCAGCATTGTCAGCAGGGCGTTCTTGATGTGCTGGGTTTTGGTGAAAGCCTAGGAAAACATTTTCAGAAAATTTTTTATGATGAAGATTAACAAAAGTTACTCATTTTAACTTTCAGGCTCATCTTTTAAAGTTTTTCTTTTCCTTTCGGCTGTTCCCAATTTAGGGGTCTCCACAGCGAATCATCTGTTTCCACCTAACTCTGTCCTCCGTATCCTCTACTCTTGCACCAACAACCTTCATGTCCTCTTTCAGCACATCCATATATCTCGTCTTTGGCCATCTTCTTGATCTGTTCTCTCTGACTTTGTCTCCAAAACAACCAACCTGAGCTGTCCCTCTGATGTGCTCATTCCTAATCTTGTCCATCCTCGTCACTCCTAAACTGAACCTCAACATCCTCATCTCTGCTACTTCCATCTCTGCCTCTTGTCTCTTCCTCACCGCCAGTCTCCAACCCATACATCATTGCTGGTCTCACTACTGTTCTGTACACCTTTCCTTTGATTCTTGCTGACACTCTTCTGTCACACAACACCCCTGACACTTTTTTTTTCTCACTCCAACCTGCCTGCACTCGTCTCTTCACCTCTTTTCCACACTCCCCGTCACACTGGACTGTTGACCCCAAATACCTAAACTCCTGCACCTTCTTGACCTCAACCCCCTGTAACCTCACTGTTCTACTTCCCTCTCTCTCGTTCAAACACATGTATTCTGTCTTATAAAGCGCACTCACTTAAAGTATTACTCATCAAACCTTTTCTGTCATGACAGGATCCACAGATAAATGTGATTTGAGCAACAAGCGCATTTGAGTTTAACAAAAAAAGACTAGTCACGTTTATAATACATGAGTTAATATGTTTCACTTCTCTGACTTATTAACTTATTATTTCATGACTCATCGCGATAGTTCATAGTTTCTTATAAATTTACTTAATAAAAAAAACGTTTTTGTATTTTTATAATTTGTGAATTATTATTAAAAGCAATTGATGCACTTTGTATTATTTGCTATTCAGTGCATTACTGTGGACCTAAATGTCACAGAATTTCACACATACATCAGAACTGGTGAAAATTTTTGTCTGATTGAATAGTGAGTGTGGGAAATGGTTCTATAGCGCCACCCAAGACATTTCAGCTTATGATTCTACACAAATGAAATTTGCGTTTCCAATAGTCAGGGAGTCGACGATTTGTACCGTTATCATAAAATCCACTCGCTGCATAGTTTATTTCAAAAATGTTAAACTCTCTGTTAGCTGCTATAATGATAATAATTGAATTTAAACGACTAAATATACAATACAGTTACATTTTTTACAATGAGTAATGACAGTTATGATTAGAAATTCCTGGATGCAGCACATATAATAGTTTTATTGCGCTTGAATTGAATTCTTGATTGAATAGAATACTGTTAAAATAACATCACCCATTTACTTAATAAAAAAAGGATTTCATAAAAATCGCAATGCTGTGTATGATCATTAGGACATAACGAATAAAACTAGCTAGAAATCATGTGTTTGATACTCCTCACCTCGTAGTGGCTGTGTGGATAGTTGATACGAGGCACTGAGGTTGCAGCGTACAGATGATGGAAGGCAGCAGGCAGGAAGGGGAAGTAGCGCATGAGCGAGTAGTTCTGTCCGTGTAACACACACTCGTTCAGTAAATCAGAGAAACACAACCAGTCGAGACCCGTACACACTGCCAGCATCCCAGGGTCCTTCAGCTTCATGCTCAGGAAGTTATCGTAGAGCCCCTGGAGAGAAAGACCAAAGAAGCAAATATTTACATGGATTTTCTAAATAATCATCACTCAAGTCGTCAACCCTCATCTTAATCTCCAAGCACCGCCCAATTTAACCGCTTCACTGTTTCTGATTTCAGAGATTTTACACTAGATCTCTCCTATTAATAGTAATCACTATTCTCATCAGAATTTTTGTTTTATTTCCAGTTTTCATGATCCTTCAAGCATGAAATTGCTTTCAAAGATGCAGAGTCAGTTTAATGTCCATATCATCGAGAGTTTCTATATTTGGTAGGGTCAAAGTTTTGAAATTTGGCACACTTACTGCCAAGCATATGGCAAAACTCAAACCGCCTAGCGCCTCCACTAGGCCAAAGTTTCACTTACGTTTATGCTAATAACTTTGAAACCTTGGTTTGGAGCATCAAACCATGTACAATTTTACCATTTTAAATTATGCTGTATTTCAAGAACACTTTCCCATAAAATTCTGAAAGCTGTCATGTATGTTTGGCCCTATGCCTCAGCCAGCGCCATGTTGAGGTCAAAAGATACAAACTAGGGGTGTAACGGTTCACGGTATGTATTGAACCGTTTCGGTACGGCCTGTTCGGTTCGGGACACTTGCGTACCGTTTCGGTATTCGGTATTTGTATTAAATAATATAAATGTATTATTAGCGCGATATTAAGCGCAGCGGAACCATGTTCCTAGGCGAGTTTCCGCACGGACGCTATTGAGTGACGTGCAGCTCAACTGTGCGACACTCAATAGCGTCCGTGCGGAAACTCGCCTTTGGCTTCTCTGTTAAAAGACATAACGGGGATAGACGAGTGGATAAATTTAAAGTTGTATGCCGACATTGTTCCACGGAGATCGGGCAGGCAACACATCTAACATTTTCTACTACTGGAGATATTATAACCAGATATATGCTCTCTTCAGAAAATGTGGATAGGTAATCTATCCTAACTAGTTGCAGTATTTCATTTTTTATTTAAAAAAAATGTGTTTTTCTTAATAAAGAGTGCAATTTATTTAAAATATCACCCAAATGTGTCACTTTTATTTATTTTATGCAAGAATTCTACTGTGTATTGGCAGCTTTTCAAAATAAAGAATATGTAAGTTCTTATTGTTTTGTACCGAACCGAATGAACCGAACCGAACTCTCCAAGACACTGTACCGAACCGAATACGATTTTAGCGTACCGTTACACCCCTAATACAAACACATTTGCAAAAATGCTAATAACTAGCATTTAGCTTGCTAGCTTCAACTACTTGTCATGAATCCAATCTTGCCCTTTTCAATAGGTCAAGCAGCGAATATAAATATACATTTTACAATAGTTGATTGACATTCCTGTCTGCCAATCCGACCAAAAACCTAATTTTCCAAACTTCTCCCAGATGGTTTGTCCTTGATCTTGGACCTTGCTGGCAAAAAAGTTATTTGTGGCGTGTTGATTCGAGAATAAAGCCTTGACGATTTCAATGGCGTTGCCCGAGTTGAGTCCAAAGCTGTATCTCTACAACTTGGTGTGAGTCATCAGTATCTAGGGGTGACCCCAAAACACAAGTTGCTGAGAACACCACCTAATGGTCAAGAATCATAAAACTGTAAATAGGCTGAAATTCGTGTAGTTTTTTATTTTACTATACCTAGACTTGATTTGTCTTTGTTTTTCTGTGCATGCCATTTCCACTCACGCTCAGCCTTCTGGCTGCTTGGCCGAGGCCCGTATTATGTGCAGCTAAAATAAGCTACAGCTCATCACGCTCAGCTTTCCTCTCTTCAGGCTATTGGCTACTAGCTAATACAGTCTTGGGTCTTTCATAGTTGTACGCTTCAGTCTTTAGCTTTGAAACTGACATTTTATTTGAATAGCACATTCAAAAACGACCTAATTGCCATACGACGTGATGTAAACTTCCAGGTAAGAAAAATCTGAAGATTTGGAGTAAACTTTACAATAAATCAGTCAGCACATTCATAATTAAAATGTCATGTTGCTAAAATAACAGGAAGTAGTGACCTCAACACCGATCTGGGGAGAAAGAATAGAATACTTTCGTCCAAAAAGCAGAAGCTATAAACTGCTAAACAGAATGCTTGTATAATAAAGCTTCACGTTTTCCCTTATTTGGGCAATTTTGCTCAGTTTTCATAAGCATATTTTGAAGGCCAGTGTTGAAACAAGTCTGAGCTTACCTGAGTGAGTTTTTCATGTTCACCAGCAGAAGAGACCAAGTGCAGGATGTGCTGAAGGTGTTGAGCACCATCTTTAGGACCCACCTCATCATAACCACCATAATAATCTCCACCAATTCGCTTTCTAAATCACATCATGATCATCAAACAAGAAAAGCGCCAAAAATTAAATATGCAAGTTCAGTTCACCTTTTGAAATCTCCTTTTGAAAGATAATCTCAAAATACTCAATTGAGGCATTTTTACAGAAGTGTTTCTGTGACAAAATCAGTGTTGATCCTGTTTGTTTGAGGCAAAGGCCTGGCTTTTTATAAGGATTGGCTTTAACATAAGGAACGGAGATCAAATCATGATTGGCATGATGATGGTTTTAGCATGTGTCAAACCATACTGTAGCAATGAGAGACTGTAGCAGTGAGGAAGAGACAAGAGGCAGAGATGGAAGTAGCAGAGATGAGGATGTTGAGGTTCAGTTTAGGAGTGACAAGATTAGGAATGAGCACATCAGAGGGACAGCTCAGGTTGGTTGTTTTGGAGACAGTCAGAAAGGCCAGATTGAGATGGTTTGGACATGTTCAGAGGAGGGACAGTGGTTAAATTGGAAGAAGGATGTTGGAGATGGAGATTCCAGGCAAGAGGTCAAGAGGAAGACCAAAGACAAGATATATGGATGTGCTGAAAGAGGACATGAAGGTAGTTGGTGTAAGTGTAGAGGATACTGAGGACAGAGCTAGGTGGAAAAGGATGATTCCCTGTGGCGACCCCTAAACTGGGAACAGCCGAAAGGAAAAGAAGAAGAAGAGTACAATAAGGGGTTCTATGGGGTCTATACCTCGACAGCATTTCTGAAAACAGCAATCCCATCAAATACTATATTATATACGTATTTAAAAGTTTCGCTATTCATTGCATTTGTAGAATATTGTAGATTCCCTCAATCACCTATACCAATCGAAATCTATTGATCAAACTTAATCGATAAGCAATACATTTGTAAGACTTTATTATTGCCTTTAATTTCTCAAACTCAAGTCTGGTGTTTCTGGTACCTTTTCTGTCGAGGAAGCTGGAAGATTTCCTGCCAAACTGAGAAGAGTCCCTTATTGTGGTCTTTCAACCCCACACACATGGAGCTGACGGTACGCTGGTCTAACTGTTTTTGGCCGCGGCCGTGTAAAAACTAGTCAAACACAAAGCAGCATGAAGAATCTCGTAATTGAATCCTGACACTTCAAAAGTAACACACTCCACTCTCACCTGCAACGTGTTGATGCAAGAGCGAATGTCATTATCGGTTTTCTCACACAAGGCCATCAGTGTCCCAGTGTCTGCCTTCATACCCTGCCGCCTCGTGATCTGCAGGAACACAAGCTTGCATGAGTCCACGAGCACAAATGTTCTAGAAATCACCCTGAGGATGTCGAGGAGAGCGGCTGATATCACCTCTGCCAGTCTCTGAACCAAGCGCGAGGGAAGAGTCTGAGGAAAGGCCAGGAGGAACGCCTGCTGTCTCAGCGGCCTCAGAGCTGGAACGTACCTGGTGAAAACGGTTGTAAAAAATGTTTAATACCAAACTGAGCACAATGAACTACTGTCTCAAGAAACACATTAACACAATAAAGTAAAGAAGCATTTTGCAGAACTTTTATATCACAGTACAAATCTAGCTTGTGAACAGCTGCAGACTCAACATGGATCCTGCTGATCCCAAGCCCAGTTCTGTTGCTCCAAATATAAATTGGGTTTAGTTTTAGAAAGAAAAACATCAGTGTAAAGTGTTCAAGGAATTGAAAATCTCCTTCAATAATTTATGTTTATAATCTAATCTGAAGATTGTAATAAAATAATGCATGAAACCATGACCATGATATGTCTATAGAACAACCAATTAGTAACAGGTATTAGTAATCGAATAATAAGAGATTCGAGATGCATTACTACTAGTATAAAATAAAGGGGTTTACAAGGAGTCAGAGGCTAGAGCTGGGGAATTTAAAAAGAACAAATGACATAAAAACCAGCACCCAATGCTCCTCGTCAGACTCTCGGACAGAAGGGTTTTCCATCCTAGAATACCAATGGTGGCACGGTGGCACAGTGGGTAGCACTGTTGCCTTTCAGTTAGAAGCTTCACCGGTGACCTTCCTGGCAGGAGTTTGCATGTTCTCCCAGGGTACTCCGGTTTGCCCCACAATCCCAAAATCATGCAGCAGGTTAATTGAATAATCTATAACCCCCCGTGGCCCTGAAAGGGAATAAGCGGGCAGGGAAATCAATGAATAGTTGAGTACCTTTTACTTTTTGAATGTTCTGTTGGATTATTTTTTTTAAAAGTAAACAATTAAAAGTTATTAAACTTAAACACATCATAAATGATGAAGCAAACTATTTGACTAATCATTATTATTGCATGTAATCTTTTGTTAACCTTTGCACACAAAGAGAAGCACTGTAAGAAGTGACTAAAGATATTTAAGAAAGGTAAGAATATCGGTATAATAATAATTGTTAATAAGGCAATTCATTCGAACATTGGCACTGCTTTTAAATACCAACAAAATTCAGAAAACCATTTCACTGTCTAAACATCACGACTGTTATAATTAAAACAGTGATATGCATTATCTTAAATAATACACATGCACTTGGTTTCATACCAAGACCACATCCTCGAGCAGATCTTTGACCAATTTTATAGTTTGCTTTTGGTCCCATTACAATTCGTTAGTTGATTTCTCACCTGCCCAAATGACACGTATTAAAAAGGAAAACAAACTCTAGTTTGTTTAGAATTAATTCAACTGATCAATTGTTTTACTTACAAAAACTGAAATTCAATAGTACATTTTGCCTGCGCTTTGAGAAAGCAAAAGAGCTGTGCGTTGCGTAGCTCTGGAGAAGTGGCACTCGTTTGCTGTGTGAAACAAGCCTTGAATAATTCAGTACCAAAACTTTTAGTCTATTCTCCTGAATAATAATTTACTGCTTTAGAAACTCAGAGAGATTCTTTTGTTACGGTTGTGCTCAAAAGTTTACATACCCAGGGAACATATTTTACTTTATTGGCCGTTTTTCTGAAAATATGACACAAAAACGTCTCACGGTTAATTATTGGATGAAGCCATTTACTGTCAAACAATAGTATTTACTCTTTTTAAATCATAATGCCAACAGAAACTTCTCAAAATGGCCCTGATCAAAAGTGTACCAGGCTTTAATACATTGTATTCCTCTTTTCAAACTCTTTGGCTGTGTTGCATGAACTGCACGTTTGAGTTCTCCCTGGAGGAGTTGAATGAGATTGAGGTCAGGAGACTCCAGAACCTTCACTTTGTTCCTGTGTGACCAATGACAAGCGGACTTGGCTTTGTGTTTTGGTCTGTTGTGTTGGAATGTCCAGTAACGTCCCATGCACAGCTTCAGGCTGATGATGCACCTTTGGCTCCAGTATCCTTTGATAACATGCTGCTTTCATCAATTTTGACAAGTTCCCTGAGCCTGGGGAGATCACACATCCCCAAAACATCAGTGACCTACCTTCGTGCTTCATAGTGGGGATGGTGATCCGTTCATTGTAGGCCTTGTTCACTCCTCTCCAACTGTAACATTTCTGGTTGTGACCAAAAGGTTCAATTTGGGTCTCATTGCTCCAAATAACGTTTTTCCAAAGATTCTGAGCTGTTTGGTGTATTGTAAGCGGTTACTTTGTGACATTTGCATAGAAATGGCTTTCGTCGACCATGCTTCCCATTTTTCTTCAAGCGTTTCCTCATTGTTCTCCTTGAAACAGAGATGCCACAGAACCTTGTAATAAGCTGAAGTCATTTGTATCTTTTTCTTTGCATCCCTTAAAAATTTTCTTGCAGTTGCAGCTGAATTTTTTGTTGGTTTCAACGGAATTTCTCACTTTCCACTCCTTTGTCAGAGTTTGAAAACTGCTGATGAACACTGCTGAATGATCACTGCATGATTTGACAATAAATGGCTTCACCCAACCACTAACCATGAGAGAAAAGTGCTTTTGTGTTGACATATTTCCAGAAAAATGGTCAAGAATTTTGAACATTTGTAAACAACTGTAATCTATACTTTAAAGGCTTCCCTTGCTTGAAAACAGTGACTCACAGATCATTGCAGATGCAGATAATTGGTCTAAGAAGCACAGACTGTTTCTTCTTTTTCTTTTTCAAAGGATTAGCTCCTGACTCCTCTCCATCTTTGTTGTCCTTCCGGTTCAAAGTGGCCAACAAGATGTTAATGGCAGCCTGAGGAAGAGATAGCAAGTCAGCAGAAACATCTTCACGAACCACATAATTTCAAGCAAAGACAAGTAACTAACAGCTGGAGCTCCGTCAATTTCATCAATGATGAGGCAGTTGGGTTTTTCATTGGTTCCCAGGACAGACTTCATCTGAGTGGCCGTATCAATACGCTTCTGGAAGAGCTCTGCACTGCGGTCATCACTGGAAGAGAACACTGTTAGCTTTTTTTTCTGAGGTGATTGATGGGTTTCCATCAGGGCCTGCAGCGTCTTACCTAGCGTTGATTTCGACCACATTGTAGCCAGCATGCTTTGCAATGATGTGTGCTAGAGTGGTCTTCCCCAGTCCAGGAGGACCAGACAACAATGCCACCTGTGAAGGATGAAATTCAAAATGATCAATTACGTCAAATCTGAGAAAAAAAAAAAAAAAGCACAAATCTCACCTTGAATTTGGGTCTTTTGTACTGGTCTAGCTCTGCTTCTAGTATCTCTTCAGTCACTTGAGATTTGGTTTTAAACCGCTGGGCTTGGTTTTGTTTTTGAGCGCTGGTAAAAGTCGACCTTCCTTCAGCTGGAGGCTGACGTTGCTTCCTCTCTCTGCCAAAAACCACAGTATCCCAGAGCTTCAGCCACTTCAGCAGACAGCGATTGGTGAACTACAGAGATTGAATAGGATGTAAAAAAAAAAAAGGCCTGACTAAACCAGAATAAATCCTGCAATAATGACTCACATCATCACTCAGCAGGTCTGTGTAGTGTTTGGGGGAAAACTGATCCACCCAAAGTCGTGACGATGCGCCTCCGTCTTCTCCACCGTCCCCTTCCACAACAGAGTCTGTCTGCTCTTCAACAAGAAGCTCTGAATCTAAACCACTGAACACAATTCAGATTCAGCATCAGCAGAGAAAGAGTAAAGAAGTGAATGATTGGCTACTTTCACACCTGTTCAGGAGCTCAGTCAATCTTTGGGATTCTTCCATCACATGTCGATGCCGCTATAAAAAGAAAACAAAACATTCTATTGCCAACATGTAAGAGAATCTATCAGTATATAAATAAAATCGCTTCAAAGAAGAACTCTAAGACCTAAAGGGGAAAGCACTTTCAGCATTGAATCCATTGAATCTGAATAACAATAGCATTTCACACATTATAAGACAGGCGTATTAGCCTCAGAAAAACAGATCAAATAAAAATATATTTTTTTGGCATTTTGCCTTCAATTGGAACAGACAGGAAAAGAAGCAAGAAGAGACGGTTTATGTTTTGTCATTTTCTGATGGACTAAATGAAAAAAAATAAACAAAATAGGGGGAAGTGATTAACACCCGTCACATGATGCAATGCAGCAGCAGGGGGAATTATACGGACGGTATTCAAACAGAAACAACACGCTAGTTACAGTTAGCATTCTGGCAAAATCCCAGTGAAAACAGTGGGTCAGGTGGAAACCAAACAGCAAGAGTTGTAGATTTGGCGGATCATCTGAGTGCCAAACCAAAAACATGTTTTGAGCAGAAAATGATTGATAATTTAATCCTAAAATGCTCTACTGCCTTCATGTGCAGGTTGTAAAGTATTAGAATACAAACGAATGACTTCAGAATTGATTACGTTCAGTATTTTTAACATCAGAGATTAGAGATTATCAAAAAAACCCTGGATAGATTTGGATAATTTAGGGGGGGGGGTATACTTTTTGTAAAAACGTGCAAAATATTCTCCATTTTTAAGCTAAAAAGGCCCCAAATTAACATATTTACCTTCAAATGACGCTCACACCATTTATAATTCTTAAAATAACCAAAATTAAACAATTCAACCAGACAAATTACAAAAATAAAGTTTAGGAAGCTCCCAGACCCTTTTTAACCCTTAAAGTGCACAAAAAAAGATGATTCACTATTAACATCAGGGATTGTGAACATTTTCTCATTATTCTTGGTTATACATTTATTTCTGTTTGTATTATAAACACTACAATCTTCCTGACTAAACAACTGTTTAAAAATGTATTTTTGTCTTAAACTGTTTTTCCTATTTAAAACTCAAATCTTTTACAGCCACAATGTTGCGTTTGTATGATGTTATTGTTTACAGCTGATCTGTTTTTACATTTCTCGTAGAGAAGCCTTCAATAATTAAAAGCAATCCGCAGCCGCTCAAGGGTTCATTCCAAAGATGAACAAGGTTCTTACTCTTTCTGCCACTTGCTCTTTCAGCACTTCAATGGGAACAGCCAGAAGCCCCAATCCGTTCAATGAGTTCCGAAACGCTTTTGAGTCTGGGACCTGAAAAAGTAGTGACCATCATGAGATGAGAAATGAGAAAATTCCTTTTGTTTAGAAGAAAACAAGAAACCTTCTCCTCATCATTCGTCTTGTTCAAGTAGACTCTGTTTCCCAGAGAGTCTGTGACGGTGATGAAATCTCCGATGGCAGGGGGGCGCTTCTGTGCGTGTCGCCGTCTCGTGGAAATCTGCATCGGTGACTCTTGTAATGAAGTCAACCCACTTATGTCCAGTACATTGGTAGTTATATTGGGGGCTGTGGGTCTATCCGGACTAAGTGACAAGAACGGTGCAGGTCTGGAAAAATAAGAGGTGAAATAATAAAATATAACTGGAAAGCAATGATACAGAGCCAAGCTTCCAGAAAGCCAAACAGGAGCACAAGAGCATCAAACAGAAGCCAGTTCAATGCAATTCTAGGCAAACTAAAATAAGACTATGTTTTTTTCTGGTTTTTGAGCATTAAGTGGCATCTTATATTCTTGGGTTATCTTGAGTAGGGATTACTCACAGGAGTTTGATCATCATTGAGCTTATCAAAAACCATGACTCCAAACAACACAACACTTTTTGGCAGCAACTTTAAATCGGCACAGCTAATAGATGATCTGGACCAAATTATGTGAAAATTGGACAAACTGCCAATGAATAGTGCTGGATTGCTAGTTTTAGTTAGAGTCTGGTTGGGAGTAAGTGTGCCAAATTTCATAACCTTCCCTCAAATGGTTCAATGGACAGTCATTGGGTTCAATGGGTTCTAATTTAATCAATAGGTGCCTTCACTGTGTGGCCCTTAAGGAGGCATTAAATGGTTAACAAATGGTTTAAATCTGTTAGATGTGGAGTATTTGCTGTGATGAACATTTACCCGTCCCTCGATGGTTTGACATACGTCTCTGGAGAAGATGGGGGAGTGATATCATTCAGTTCAACACCAAACTCCAGCTTTTTCACCACATCCTGTCTCCTTTTTTTTGGTTTTGGAGCTAGGAGAAACCACACGATTAGTCATACAAGGATTGGGATGTTTGGATCAACAAATATAGAAATCCTTTCCTGCTCATAACTTATATATAAACAATGATGGATTGCGTTCATTTAAAAAAAAATAAATGCAGGTTATAAAAAAATTATGTAAAAAAATGTAATATTAAACTAATGTAATTGTAATTGAACCATTCAAAACAACCTGATCACTAATCCTAAACATATCCATGACCTGGCATCCATGGGAGTAAATCCAGTATAGCTTGAGGCACTCACTCAAAGATTCTTCCTCCACCTCCTCTTCTTCTTCTTCTCCGTCTATGTTTACATGAGGTGGGATGTCTTCTGGAATATGCTGGTTATGAACTGGTTTCATCAATGGCATATCACCAGACTCAAGGGCAGCCTCAAAAGTCTGGCGAATTGGCTTGTTGCGAAATTCTGACACTTTCCCAGCACCACGATTCTCATCTAGAGGCAAAGGTACATAGTCATTTGTTTGATTAATTCACAGCTGTGTTCAGATATGGAACCTTGTGTGGAGCACGATTAAATGGAAAACCAATATGTGAAATGGCAATGCCTTATTTTTTGGTTTAGAGTTGCAGGAAAATTTAACTACTGGCAAAACATTATGTGGACAGATATCAGTTGTTTGGAAAAAACACCACATTATGAGCGGAGGAAAAAAAGCACAGTACACCAATATCAAATCACCACTGTTAAACATGGCAGATGGAGCATCAAGGTTTTGGGCAGCTTTGCTGTCTGGACAGATTGTTTTCCCTGATGGTAAAAAGAATTCCAGAGATTATCAAGACATTTGCTGGAAAACAGTAGACCATCTGTCCATGAAAAATGGCTAGATTTCAATGTATATGTGGTTCAAGAACAAATGCTATTTTCAAGAGTTTTTTTTTATCGTTGCCCTTAACAGATTCAACGGCTCAATAGCTTGAGACCCAAACACTCTTTTATGTATTACACTACCATTTTGCACATTGCATTGCTATTTGAATTTGCTAAATAAATGCTTCCTTTATCAGCAGATAAAGAATCACATGTGTGTGCAGTAAGTGTAAAAAAAAAAACATTATTCATGTTCAAATTCAGCATTTAAATGTTCCACTATGTATCAGTAGTCTATATACGCCGATGGTTATTTTAGTGTGAAATTACGACCCAGCAGAAACCCTTGGCCACCAACCATAAACTATATGCACGAATACAACTAAGATTGTAAGCAAAACTTGTGCACTTTTAAAAGGAGTAACGTTACTAATCATTCACACTTTAAATAAAAATGCTTTTTTTAATGAATAGTATTGCAACTTGCTTTCGTCCAAACCAAGTAACGAAACTATTACAATATAATGTTAAAGGGAATAACAGGAACAGGCAGAAATTAGTGTGGTATTATGCCACATATAGTGTGTGACGTTAATTTTGAATGATGTTACACCCGTAATTTGTTGACTAAGAAACTACGAATAAAATACTTATCACTTGCAGCTGATATCGGTGAACAATTTTATTAACTCACTCTCCATTTCAGCCATGGCTTCCAATTCATCCGCGAACTGTTGCTCAAAGTCATCTTCAATGCCGTACATCTCATCATATTCGTCCATATTGCACTCTATTATAATTATTTCAAGACAAAAATGAACTACGTGAAACAAACGTTCACTGTATATATTAGAAAGCAACACAAAACTTTCGCGCAAAAATTTCGATCACTTAAAAGCATTTCCGGTTCAAACAAAAGCTGTCCATTAGTTTAATAAAAGTCCTTTTCCGTTTCTAAGATTACGGTCGATATCACACGTTAAATATATTGAAATCGTCAATATTTTATTTGACTATTTGTCCATTTTAACAACAATATACAAAAATAAAAGTACACAATATATATAAAAGTAATGTAATATGGCCTCTTATGGAAATTCGGACGAACATACACATATGATACGTAACATACGATAAAAATGAAACAACATGATCCATAACTGAAAGCAATTCAGTAAAGAGGAAAAATAAAACTCAATAGCATAGAATCAATTCCTCATATTCAGATATCAACTTTTGACATTTTTTATCTGACAAGTAGCACTGTGGCCTTCCAGTTAGAAGGTTATCAGTTCGAGGCTCGCCGGTGACCTTCCTGGAAGGAGTTTGCATGTTCTCCCCTGTGCTTGCGTGGGTTTCCTCTATGTACTCCGGTTTCACCCACAATCCAAAAAAGGTTAATTGTGCTGTGCTCCTAACTGCTGATTGGCTACCAGGTCAGTTTACCTGGTCGGCCCGGGCCACAGGTTTCCAAGTTCAGTATTATTGTTTTGCAGTTTTTTTTGTACATTTTTTTAAGGGGCATAAATGTGCATGAAAAGTCATAGAAGTTTGCATATATATCATCAGAACTGGTGAAAATTTGATTGTGGTTCAAAAAGTGGGTGTGGCAGAATGGCTCTATAGCACAACCTAATGCTTTTCAGCTTATGGTGTGCCAACAGTTTGTTGTAGGTGAATAAAATTCAGCACACATGTAGGATACCATGACTTAAGTAAAAGTAATATGGATTTTGGCTATATTAGTTCATTTTGTATTTTAACAAACTCCTCCTGGAGGTTTTATTTGTTCATCTTTCCATCCAAACTCCATCAGACTTATGGGATTGTTAAAGTGCAACCCTTTTTAGACTTCCTTAAATATGCGCACATAGCAGCCGTCGAATGTTGACATTTTGCCATAAACAGGAAGCTGTTTTTTTGTACTTAACCATATGCTGTCTTTTTGGGTTCAAATTCCTCTTTGAACAAACTTAAATACAAACTACACTGTTAGGTATAGTGCCAAGACAGAAAAGATCCCTTTTTTACTGTAATAAGGCTGTGATGTTTGAAATTTGGAACAAAGCCATATAGAGGGTGGGGTATTAAGTCACTTCTAAGTTCCTTTGGACCACCCCGGAGCAGGTTAGCTGCGTGGCAGAAGTAACCAAGGCAAAAAATAATGAACAAAAATCTTCCATAGTACCCAAAACGCAAGATTGGTGCAAATTAATTTTTAACTTAGCTGGTTAGCTTATCAAATGTCATTGACTCAAATTAGATCATCAGCATTTCAATGTGAAATAATCAAATGTTAAGTTGTTATCTTATGTTTTCCTTCTTAAAGCTCATTTAGAGTGATTGTGAGTTAATATAACCCAAAAAATTAAAAGTTGCCATTTTGTGAAAAAAAAAAAAAAAATTGAGAATGAGGTGAAAAAAATAAAGAGTTTTCCTTTAACATAAATAGAATTACAACATTCTAATATTTGAATGAGTGCATGGGAGAAAGCAAGTGTATGCTAGAAATAAATTATTTCATGTTTAGATTGGTTCCTTTTTGCAAAGAATAAAAACATTGTGTTTTGTGGTTGTGGTACTTTGAAGACCAATAGAAAATGGTTATTGAGGGTTAAAGCGGTCAATGAATTCACAGAAAAAGTCTTCATTGAAAGATCTAGAAGAAAACATATGTGGAACATTCAGATGCAGTCAAAGAAAGTAAAGCAAAGGGTAACTTTATTTAAAGTGTGAATGGTGAAAATTATGGAAGATGCAACATAAATAATCATTGTATCAAGATTTACTTTATTGGCTTTGAGAATACAGTACATCTGAAGAAAAAGGAAGGCAGGAATCAATATGCAATTAATAAAAAGAAAAAAGTAAACACCAAACATATCCTCAGTGATTGCACGTCCTCGTTCTCAAAGCAGGTGCTTTTGTGCGATTTACAAAGCCTTTAATTCCACCAAAACAAGAACAGAAGTCATCTTGATAAACAACAACGAAAATTTGGATTCCTCTGCATCAGCACTGGCTTAAAAACATAACCACATGAGATGAATGAGAGCTTTTAACTTTAAATTAAACTTTAAAATAAAAGTGACTGCGCACACAGACGTCTCTTCAGGTTTAGACTGCATCTGTAGTGTGTAAAACCTTGACTATCTTCAATACCACATTCACATTTCTATCTCGAACATACTTTTCAGAACACATCTACTAGGAAAAATAAGAGGAACACAAAAAACAAGGCTTTTTCTGGAAGGAAATCCTGATACATTCCCGATGTGCTATTAACAATCACGTGAAACAAGTTTAAACTATAGCAACTGCTGTACTTGTTTTGGAGTGCAGTGAATAATAAAAATGCCCACGGTGTCCTTAAACATAGACCTGACCAGTAGTCCTTCATCTTAACTATAGTAAACCAGTGTACGAATGACATTCCACCTTAAATAATCTCAGTTCCATGGCTGGATTCAAAAGTGCTGAATATGCCTAATAATCAGTAGTGCCTTTACTCAGTAGAAAACATTCTTTCTCCAATTGAACTGTTAAACGTAGACTCTCTAAATAAACATAACGTGTTAAACTAAACAGAAACATGCTGACTGTGATAAAGTCTAAATTGGTCAAAATAAAACATTTAAAGCAATGGCTGATCCAGAAATGAAAACCATGGCAGTCTGTTACTCAAACGTGAAAGTGCTAAAGATTTTACAAAATAAAGTCACACGTTTTTCCTTCTATATTGTCTGATTTTGGTCAAATTAAAGATGATGGTAAAACAAATGATCAATAAATAAAAATGTTTTGCTCAAAACTGAAAGTTATATTTTTAAAAATAATCACTTTGTCTTGAATAATTGAAGATTTGTCTTTTGAAATGGCTCACTGATTTAAATGATTCACTGTAAACTGCCGATTCATCTTGAGAAATTAATCAATAACTCGTCGACTTAAATAATCTCCCCCTACACTAAAATCATTTTGAATAACTCAGTGAATTAAATTATCCAATTTAACCAGTAGATTCACATTTTCAAATGACTCACTGAATAGTTGATTTCAATGATTCAGTCTAAATTGAGGATTCATCTCAACAAAGGAATCGCTAAATAATTTACTTAAATGATCTACTCTAAAATCCTTTTCAAATGACTTTTAAATTAGCCATTCTAAACTTAAAAGACTCACCTTTTCAAATGACTTGAATGATCATTGATTTAAGTGATTCACTCTGAACTAAAGATTAATTTTAAGTGACTGACAGATTTGAACTGGATTATCTATTAATAAATAACAAATATTTTGCTCCAGCTTTGCATGGAACTAATATAGTGGTAAAAACAACAAAGGAACGCATTTTAAATAATAGCAATCACTATTGATCAAACAATTCTTTCTGATTTGTTTGAGAATTAAAATTTAAAAAAGGTTATTTTCTGCATTTTTAAAACAAAAATTTGGTAAAAAAGCACACTCATTCCAGCAATAATTGTATACAGTACATGAAAAAGATTTGTTTTTATAGTCACAGATATTTCATCTTCATCAGAATTCTATAATAATGAGTCACAAAAACATATTTTTGTTCATTCTAGGAAAGAGTCTGGCCTTGACTTTGAGAAGGATCATATAATTTCTGGATCCGCCATTTCTTTAAGTTTAAAATCAAATTCTCCTGTTACAGCTTAATGTGGTTCAAACTGGAAACCCAGCTGTGCAAATCTGCGTACCAGTGTTGCATCAATCATTGACCGTGAAAACCTCGACCCGCTCGTTTTTGCATCTCCTGTAGCGGCAGATTTTGTTGGTCCAGCCCCAGGGAGGAATGTGTTTTTCCCGGGGCGGTAAGAGGAAGACCACGCTGGTGGCCACCATCACATGCCAGATGGAGTGCGTGTAGTAGTAGTTGCTGTCGGTCTGAGCGAAGACGTAGACACATACTCCAATCAATGCGGACATGATTCCTGGCAGCAGGAAATACACCCAGCGGCGCCAAAATGGAGGATAACATTGATGACGCTTCACACTGCGGTAAACCTGTCACAATTCAAGGACAACAAATGGTTCATTTTAAATGTTTGTGGATGTGATTTATTTTACACCAGTCTTAGTTGGAGACCCAGATTTTAATGTAGCAAAAACTACATCTAGTCTCAGCATTTTACCAAATCAAATAATCAAAAGTTCTCAATTTTTAGTGATTAACAATTACTTTTAGAGCCAAATGACATCTAAACTAATCATAAATTGCTTATTTAATCTCACAGTTTGCAAATAAAAATGCAGTATTAAACAAAAAAAAAAACAAGTCAATAGAAATGTTTGTTTTTTGTAGAGTGATGACCAAAACATAACCATGTATTTTTATTGGTTTCGAAAGTTTTGAATATTCACAGTCAGTTCAAGTGGAAATGATCTGATAGGAGATGAAACCACTGCAGATGTGCAAAAATGACATTTTACAGAAGATGGAAAGCATTCTAGAGCCTGACATGCCCAGTATCAGTAAGGAGTCATGAAAGACACGTGTTTTGTGGAGATGTTAGCCCTTAATGTTGTGCTCATAAGTTAACATTTTCATGGTTAGTGGTTGGGTGAAGTCACTTATTGTCAAACAACTGTGTTTAAGCTTTTTAAATTCTAACGATGACAGAAACTTTCCAAATGACTCACCCCAGCTCTTCATGAGGTCTCTTGAGGTAGTTGTCGATGAGGTTCTTTATCTTCGTAAAGCAGCCCATTCTTTTGGGCAGGAAAAAAGCCTCCAACTCTTGGGTAAATTTTTGGGCTTCCATGAACTGCATGTTTGAGTTCTCCCCAGACTGATTCAATGATATTGAGGTCAGGAGATTGAGATGGGCACTTAAAAACATAAACTTTTTTCTTGTGGAGCCAATGACAAGTGGATTTGGCCTCGTTTTTAGGATCATTATTGTGTTGGAACGGAATGGGACTTTCCTCCGGTATCCTTTGATAACATGCTGCATTCATCTCCCATCAATTTTAGGCTGTTCATCATAGACCTTGTTGACTCCTCTCCGAATGCAGCATTTGTGGTTGTGGCAAGAAAGTAAAACTTTGGTCTCACTGCTCCGTGTAAATTTGATCCACAAGTTTTGAGGCTTGTTTGTGTTATTATAAGTGGGCTCCTTTGTGGCATTTCCGTAATAGTGCCTTCCTTCTGGCAACTCCACCATGCAACCCATTGTTCTTCAAGTGTCTCCTTACTGTGCTCCTTGAAACTATGCCACATTTTTTTCAGTATTTGAAAGTAATTTATGGGTTTTCCTTTGCGACCGTTACATTTTTTCTGCCAATTTTTTTTGTTGGTTTCATCAGAATCCCTTACTTTCCACTTCTTAAGTACAGTTTGTACTGATTGATATCTCCAGTTCCTTCGATATATTTTTACATCCCCTTCCTGTTGTGTACAGTTCAACAACCTTTTTCTATAGATACTTCAACATCTATGTTGCTCAGAATTCAGAAATTTCAGCGCATCACATGATGAAAGAGGCAAGGGTCTATCAGTAGCCCAGAAACATTTTCTGCACAAATATGGATTCCAAGCAAACAGTTCATGGTGACGATGGTCAGCTTTTGTGCATGTTATCAGGCTAAAATCACAGGGGAATGTAACTTTTGATCAGGATCATTTGGAAATTTTCTGTTATGTTTTTTTTATTTTTATTTATTAAAAACCAAACATGGTTGTTTGACGATAAATGGCTATATAAATTTATCATTGTCTGTCAATATGGACCATGCTACGTCTCAACCTAACAAGGATCAACACCCATTAGGGACAAAATACAATAGTTTTGTGAGTGTCCGCCTGCTTGTTAATGTTTTTGACAACAAATATAAAGGCATTTGATCAGATAAGGAGTTACATTACTGATCTTAAAAGGCATCATTGCTAATTGTAATGTTTCTTGAGTGAATAGTTTAGTAATCAGTTCTAGAAGAACCCATGACATGAACTCAGTTAACTCTGTTTAACCCTCCTATAGATACAGATTTAGAACAGAAGCTTGTAATAGAAAAACTATTTTGAATCTTATTGTTCTGAGATAGAACAGGAAGTTACATCACAACTAAGATTTACAAGTCAGGCTGGTGGGATTCTCTTGCACTCTCTCCAAGTTTAAACTTTGAAAGAGACACTTGGCTCTTTCGCGCCCATCTCTTTCCCCGTCCCCCTCCCCCTCTTTACATCACAGTGACTAAACAAAGCTGTTATTTAAATAAATAAAACACTTCGTCTTTTTTCTAAATGTTACATCAGCTCATTTAAAAAAAACTGTGTATATGTATAGTCGATAAGAGTTTTAGTTTAACTTAGGAAATCATTGAGTTATTTTCATATTTCTCCTTTCTTCCAGTAAATTGATAGGATTATATGAGTAAATAAGGAGTTAAGCTCACCCATGAAGTGACCATAATGACCAAAGCAAAAAGGACAGGGCCAAGAAGGTTCCAGAGGCCCCTGCGGTCCAACTGCATCGCCATAGAAATGAAAAGAGTTCCCGCCATGAACAACAACTGCAGAAATGTAAAAATTATTTTTATTACTTTTAGGGTTGAACTTGTAAAACATTTAGGCAAGCTGAAGAAGACACAAGTGATCAGAAAAAGAGGTTCGAAAAATGAGAGAGACTCTGGTTAATCAGAACCTCATGCTATTAAAAAATGACGCACTCAATAAAATAATCGTTACATTCATGTCGCTCTCTGTATTACCTTCACGGTCACTTTTACATTCTAATTTCTTCTCATGCAAAGCCCTTTCTGTTCATTGTTGTGTATTTGTTTGCGCCTGACGACGAGCTTATATCCTTGTGGTGTAAAGTACTCTTGTTTCAGATTCTAAAATGCACAGAAAGCAAACTGCTTGGTAACTTAGCATTTCCCCAAACACCATAAACAATATGAGTCTAAATGTGAAACAAGAACAATAAAGCATTTTAAACATATACTTTTCTTTGCAACACGTTGCCAGGTTCAGATCCTAAACATTCAATCAAGACATTTGAGGCTTGAGAACAGTGACAATGGGCAACTTGTTTTGCCTTACCTTACACTTAAAATAGTATTTTATTTCCCCATAAGAACCTTTGTATTGGTGTCCACAAACCAATAAGGACTGGTTTTTCCAGTCAGACACACTTTGCTATTTAAAGCAACCCTAATATATTCAGAAGCATCAATGGCGTCTGGGTTTGACACTTCGGTGTTGATTCATATTAACAATATGAACCAATTTCACCATCCTTTTACAGCGGTATGAGTCAAGTTTTATCAATTTTTTTTTGATACTGTGCAACAATATACGCAGTGACCTGTTGTCAGGGACACTGCTGTTATCATTTCATGCAGCCGCTGTTTAAAGAATGAAAGAGAGGCGGTAAGAAAACCAGAAATAGTATAAAGACAACCTTTTTCTTTACAGTTGTGCAAGTTCCTATTTGGACACTGTAGGAATGCGGTGTAGTCAGAGTAATTTTCAGAGCAATAATGTTATAAATATTACATTACTTGTACTGGTGCTGTAGCCTTCAATAAACAATACATATGTATTTTTTTTTCAGCCCAATTTTCGACACAAATGATTGTTACGATCTCCACAAGGTTATAATTGTCCTTGATTAATCTTTATTTATGTTCAACACGCTGGAGCTTGGCGCAACAATGGACGACGCGCTACTGGTAAACCAATCCGGGAGCCTGACTGCTCTCCAAAGCATTCTAGCTGAATACAGATCCTCCCGGCTTCACTCCAGAACGCTACGTTGCTGTGTGCGTGTATGCTGAGCGCTGTCTGCTGGTTTTGTGTGTGTGTGTGTGTGTGTGCGCGCGCGTTTGAAGCATACAGCTAAGCATTTTCGAAGTTTATGATTGTGGGTGCGACAAGCAGAAGCGCACTAGTGAGAGAGAGACATAGAGCAAGTCTTTGCTTGTCTTTTTTTATATACATACTGTGTGAGCATTTGTCTTATGAATAATTTTAAGTGTGTTCGGTTGTTATTAGTTAGTTTCATATGCACCATACATAGTTCATTTTATGTTAAACCCACTAGTTAGGAGTGAAATAGTGCTCCAGATTGTATTTGATTTAGGTAGTGAAGGTTATTTAGAGTGCTGTGTCGCTGAAGATTTTATTATAGTTTAGGTAAGCGGTTGGAGTTCAGTTAGAGAGCTGTTATTTATTTTGGTGCTATTTCACTGTTTTTCTTTTCTCTTTTTGCTTCCCCCTTCTCCCGTAGTGCTGGGGAATTAAATTGCTCAAATTATCTTTGTGCTCTCTTCTTCTTCTTTTCCTTTCGGCTGTTCCCAGTTTAGGGGTCGCCACAGCGAATCATCCTTTTCCACCTAACTCTGTCCTCAGTATCCTCTACTCTTGCACCAACTACCTTCATGTCCTCTTTCAGCACATCCATATATCTTGTCTTTGGTCTTCCTCTTGACCTCTTGCCTGGCATCTCCATCTCCAGCATCCTTCTTCCAATATAACCACTATCCCTCCTCTGCACATGTCCAAACCATCTCAGCCTGGCCTCTCTGACTTTGTCTCCAAAACAACCAACCTGAGCTGTCCCTCTGATGTGCTCGTTCCTAATCTTGTCCATCCTCGTCACTCCTAAACTGAACCTCAACATCCTCATCTCTGCTACTTCCATCTCCGTCTCTTGTCTCTTCCTC
>SRMA01026679.1:0-32219 GCA_007224835.1 Danionella cerebrum
AGATTACTTCTTTTTTCGAGTCCTTCAGGTCCTTTCGTTCTATTGTCATTAATGTTGAGCAGATTATGCTCAGGCATCAACAAGCTTGTGGCGCATGTGCCACTGAACGAATCCCTCTCTGACACGACTCATTCCTAAGGAGTCACATTAAAGACTCGTTCAAAAAGAACGAATCGTTCATGAACAACACATCACTACTGCATACTCGAGGCACCTGTGGTCCCAAAACTCCCAGCTCCCCAGTGACTTACATGAAAATTTCCATTCTTTTTGGGGATCGTGACAGCAGCGTCAACAAAAGAGCTTTATGGCTGGAAATGACGAAATGGAAATGACGAAATGGAAATGGAAATTTTGGTCTGGAGTTATGTGCAAAACTTTAAGCTAGTAATGAATTCATCTCGATAATTCTCAAATTAAATCTTATTTATACAATGTAAACAAAGACCAGATTTAACCTTTGAAAGAATATCAGGGTGGTGAAAATATATTGTGTTAACACTTTATAGTTAAGGTTAATCCTTACTAGATCATACACATGTTTCGATGTATTTTTTTCATGAAAAGACAAATGACAATGTCACAATGTGAAATGAAATACACCATTTGTAATATTTAAAGAGTTAAATTAATTTATTAAAAGACTATTTTTAATCAACTAAATATGACCCAACATTGACTAAAACTAGACTAAAACCTTTTATTTTTTTGTGACTAAAACTAGACCAAAACGATTTAGATTTTCCTCGACTAAAACTATTCGACTTAAACTATTACACTAATATCATATCAAACTTAGATGGCTGCGAAAAACAACACTGGTCTACATGCCAACATGCATTGAGCATTTGGACAGGTGTACCTAATAAAGTGGCCATTGAGTGCAAAAGTTTCTTGCAGATTTCGCTCACTGTGAAAAAAAAAAAACTACATTGCACATCTCTATTTTTGGCTCAAATATAATATGTTTGTGTATTTGTGACAAACGAAGAGGATTTACCTGTGTCTGGTTCGATTTAGTTTTCTTATTCTGTCGATTGCTAGTAAAGTAATGCAGAGTCCCGTATTCCATCAGAGCAGCAAAGGTGAAGATGAAGCAGACCGACACGAAGAGATCCATAGCTGTCACATACGACACTTTAGGCAAGGACTTCCTTGAGATGGTGCTCAGGGTGGTCATGGTGAGCACGGTTGTGATTCCTAAAGAAATCGAGATGCAGAGCAGAGTAAACGAGCCTCCGCTGAAGCCTTTCCTCTCCGTTTACCGCATCCACTTCTGTGATATTGATTTCTGTTACATTCTAACACACGTTAAATTACCTAAAGATGTTCTGGCTGGCACAGCATCCTTGTTAATCCAGAAGGAGACCCAGGACAGAACCACTATCATACTGCAGGGGATGTAGGTTTGGATGGTGAAGTAGCCCATTCTCCGACTCAGGTCAAAGAAAATGGTCATCACAACATACTCTCCTTTCAACAAACAACACGAAACAACCATGAACATGTGCAATGTTTATCTGATATAGAGTTTTACGTTTCTCAGTCAAATCCTTTTTAATTTAATTTAATTACATTTTCCGAAATCGCTAGCTGTTGGGTAAATATATCGTATAGGAGACAAACACTGTGACATTTGAGAAATAAAGTTAGTGTAATTCATGGAAAGTGTACAATAATAGTGTAAACAAAATTTGGCATGTGCGTAATTTTTTTTAGCACTTATTATTCAAAGGACTAATTAGTTAAAAAAATGAGCTGAAAATAATGATTGGAAGGATACAGAAAGCTTTTGGAGATTTAAGCTCTGGGTTTCAACTATGCAGAATTGGAAGACCAGAAGCACGGTCTAGTTAAGGCCGAAGTGGCTGACCAAGAAGATTCTCAGATAATTAGAGGCACAGGATGGTGAGAATAGTCACGGACAACCCACAGACCAGCTCCAATGACCTACAACATTATCCTGGTGCAGCAGATTTCCAGACAACTAATGATTTATAAAGAAAAATCGTGAAAATGTACAGGGGTGCTCAAACTTTTGGATACCACTGTTTTTAAATGTATGTAAATGAAGGGTGGTAAATGGGCGCACATTTTCACATTGCTTAGTTAGAATTCCATGCAACTGCCAGGGCTTGAGGCCCTAGTGCATGAAGATCTCCTCGCAATTCATTTTTAAACATGTGCTCTTGCTCTCTGTGACTACATGAGAGTCATTCCAAAGAATGGGTGCCATTTACTTTAAATGTATAAATTAGCATCAAAATTGCTTCATAAATACATTTTATTACTAAACAAAGTGTACTGCGTACTACTCATACTGCAAATTTAACCTATAACATTTAAAATTTGCTTGTTTTTATTGATTTTTACCAGTCTCTGATGCCACATCGTAAAATATGATTAAAAACTTTTAAAAAGAATCTTTCTATTGAACTATTATTTAAATCCATATATGTTTGTTTCAAATACATTTATTTACACATATCTATACTTTCTAAGATGAAAAAAAAACTATTTAGTCATATCCCCAGCTTTTTACTCATTCCTGTTACCCTTCACCCATCCCCCTCTTGAAAACTTGGCTGTGTTCTACGGATCAAATAGTCTGACGCGGTTTGTCAGATCTGCATTGACTTTAATAAAGACCAGTTGTTCCACATGGCTAGGGTCTAAGTTTGCACGCTGTGGACTGACCAGATTTCCAGCTGTGCTAAAAACACGCTCAGACTGGACAATTGAGATGCTGCAGTGCAAAGCGTGTAAGACAGGCAGAGACACGAGTCGCTTTTACCAAGCACCACGTCTGAACAAACCCCACGTTTTAATCTAATAAAACATTTTAAATAAAACCCATTTGGTGGAATGGCTCTAGAGTAAACTTGATTATTTGGCTCCAGCTTGGTTCCAGACTCCTCCGTTTATGACAGAATCATTTTCATCTTCCATATTATTTGGATTTTCGTACCAGACTGGGTGCTTGCCACTTCAGTAGTGTTCCGTAGCCCCACAAATGCAAACTGGTAAAGCCTCCAGTAACGCTGGTCGGCAACCTCAACTGAGCGACGCTGCCACCGGTACTGGATCTCGTTCTTGGGATACCCATCTGTGATGGAAAACATACAAATGCACATCCTCCTGATCAAACTCTGTCTTTCGGTGTGGCGTGTACAGTAATATAAGGATGGGAATATGACAAAGTAGCACTCTGTTCGAGCAAAGCACATTATGCTTTCCCATGCCCAAGTTGAGAATGGCGGCACATGAGAAGCATGATGGAGGAACAGCAGATGGAGAAGGATGATGTCTGTCTTCACATATTGCAAGGCTGGGAGATGGAGGTTAGTGGAGAATTGCTGCAATGTTAAGGTTAGCCATTTTGGGCATGGCATGATTGACTCACGAATCGTATGATAGGACAGGGCATAAAAAAGGAACACCTACAGCTTGAAAACTCCAGAGGGCACGAATGTTCATCCATGGGAAAGTTATGCAGCTTAAGGTAGCATTCCGCATTTATAGTCAACCTAGAATAATAGACAATAGCACAACAAAAACTGACATTTGAGCAGGGCTTGAACTTTTTTAAGGCAGCGCAGGAGATCGAATTTACAAAGAGAGATCCCCAAAGCTAGGGTTCTTCATTACAAACTAGAGGAAGCAAATAATGATAAATCATACATGTGCATCTCCAAAAACTTTCTGATTAGATTTCTGAAAATTAGAACATTTCTGATATTTTTCTCAAATTGTGAAATGTGTGTATTGATGTGAACTCTTAACAGTCCCTGCAGGCACCGGTGGGTGTGGCAATCACAGAGGCTGTTTGAATTAATTGGGAATGACGCAATCATCTTTTTTTAATTATGATTTCAAATACAATGTATATATTTTAAAAAGGCTATTAGCCGACACATTTAGGGTGTTAAACATTACAAGAGTTATGATGCATAATTTACAAGGTAATTCAAATGTGAGAAAATGCGCAATCGTCTTTAAGTTCTAACAGACCCCAAATCGGTGCCTTCAGTGCCACCTAGTGGCGAACAGAGGAGTTAACCCTTGGAAGTGCAATATATGTGATATGGTGTGTATTTTTTTAAAAGCTCTGGTGCAAAAAAGCACAATGGCACAAAAAGTGCTAGAAACAGTTTACAAGGTTTAGGAGTTTAAAAAGTAATTTAATAGAGCTAAATGTAAAGTACAGTGGTACCCTGAGATACGAATGCTTCGAGTTACGAAATGTTTGAGATACGAAAGGTCTCGCAGGAAAGTTTTTGCTTCGAGATGCGAATAAAAATTTGAGATACGAACAACTACAAGCTGTTCTGCTCTGTAATCCACTTGTTTAGGTGCATCCACTTGGGGCGTCTCTCCATCTGTCTGCACTTGAAACCATATTGTGAAATATCTCGCGAAAGTTAACTTTCATACATAGTGCCGTAATGTTTCCACCTCCTCCGACACATCGCTTCACTCAAGGTAAATTGTCACATTTGTCTATGTATTACATATTGCATGTTTGATTTTAATTTATTACATTAACAATTTAAGGATTGAAGGAATGTTAATTGATTTTTCTCTGGTTTTCCATGTTTTTTTTAATCTACTTAAACTGTTGTTTCTGAGAGCTGCTGCACGGATTAGGCGTTTTACAAGTAAAACTTACTTCGAGATACGAAATCTTCGAGATACAATTGGCACACTAGAACGGATTAATTTTGTATCTCGGGGTACCACTGTAGTCAAAACCCTACAAAAGCCCCAGACTTCTGTATTACCCGAAACAAGTAAAATGTCAAGTAAAATGGTCTTACTGGAGAATATTCACAGGGAACAGACATACAGTGCCTGCTTAGCATAAATAAGTACACCCTGTTTATAAAAGTAGGAGTGTAATCAGCAACTCTAGTAACAAACTAATAATTCAAGAGTTTTATTGTACATATATTTAAATAATGTGGTGTGGAAAAGTGAAAAATTTGCTATGGAGGGGGTCACTGATCCAGATTTGTTCATCTTTTAATACAAATTTGGCCAGTGTTTCATCTTTTAATACAAATTTAACTTGTGGCTAGAGAAATGCTAGCATTAGCAGCTGCTAACTGTGTTACTGTTTTTTTACTGTTAATGTTTTTCTCATCTTAAAGGTCTTTATTATGGAACTGAATAGAGAAATGTTGTGTCGTTTTATTAATTCATTGAATCTTAATCTTACTGCTTTTATTATGTTTTCAGTGCGCTTTCAGTTTTAAGCCTCCGACACAACTGTTTCTGTTTCAGTTAATGACTGGGTTTCAATGTGATATTAGAGGTGTTGTGACATAAATAAAATGTTCACATTGGTCTAATTATATGGGAAATGTGATTCTTTTACTCAAAAAATCTCTATTTTTAATTTACAGTTAATTTTCTATCCCTGGCTTATCCTGGAAATGAGCTTTTCATACGGAAAATTTTGTAACTACTTCCCAGTTACTTACCTATTGTTTACTGATTTGCATATTCATGATGTATGCAAAGTTACTGTTTGATGGTCTACTTAGATTTCTAATGAGCAACTTCGATACTAAGCTATCAACGTTTTATTAAAGCAATATTGATAGACGCTGACGCTGTAATGGCGTTTGGAGGAAAGGTTATATAACCTGATCCCGAAACTCATCTTCACCACCTGGGCATCCGAGGCTTAAGTCCCAAACGTTTTTAGCCCACCGGATATTTAAACTCCAGAAGAATTTATTAACTTGAACTAGTGAGCCACTAAAGAAATGACTTAATTACACCAAGACCAATCAGAGAGAAGAATCGTGTTGACTGTCTGTTTTTATTGGCTGATCGGAGCTGAAGTGTTTGCGCTGCGCTGCAAGAGATGTTTTGAAAGAGAAACAATGGATATTATACTGTTCTTCAACTAAACAATCCTCGACAGAGGCTCATGTTTTCAGGGAGCCGCCAGCAGAAATAAGTAAATAGATAATTGAAATCAATGTTGGTTAAACGAGTTGTGACCGTGTACAGTTGTGACCCAGATGTGAACGTTTCATGTAAAGCACTTTAAGTGTAATAAACAAATAAGTTATCAATTAAATAATAATTAACATTCTAGAAAAATGACTCTGAGGCTGCCCCTACTGGGATTTGAACCATGTCATGACGTCAGTGTTCTTACAGGTTGAGCCAAATATACTTAGCAGCTGAGTGCCATTGATTCTGTAATTATTCTGTTTTATAAACATATACCAACTTAATTTATTGCTTGCTCCATCTTTCCCTCTGTTTGACTTGCGCACCTTGCTTTGTGGATAGCGCATCACTTCCGGGTGAGGAACATCAGGTCTTTCATGTCCAGCCTTGACATAACAATTTGACTCGTGTTACTTTGTCATTGGTGGCAACGAAACCAGTTTTTAAAAGAAACAAACTCGTTTTTTGTTCGGTAACATCTATGTTTGGATAAATTATATTAAAATCCATTAAAAAAGTGTGTCATGACCCCTTTAATGATCATTAACAGCTGCTTATTACAATTGCTGGATCATACACCTGACTATAATCCTAAGCAACCCATGACATTGTGCAACATTTTTCTTTTTCGATTTGCATTTTTTCACACCTATTACCATTTTATTCTCAAATGTCAGGTAGCTATTGGATAATATTTAGAGAATCTGGCTCCGCAGCTGCTGTCCTTCAATGTTTTCCTGGAGAAAAGTAATATCTTACGAGACACACTCAAATGTTCATCTTAGCACTAGCCATACCTCAGTGTGTACATCACTCTTCCATTACTCCAAAGACGCAGAAGCCGATTGGGCGTTGTGATCCAGTGTGCATCAGATTTACGGGAGTTGCGGAAAAACGTATCTGGAATCCAAATTTTCCCCACCATGTTGCTGTTAAGCATGAGGATTTTCATCGAGCTGTTAAACTTGAGTCTGCTGTCGTACCACGTCTGAGCAAAGAAGATGTCTATGGTGTATTCCTAGACAAACACACAAACAATGACGGGTTTATCTGCAAAAGCCTTGCGGTTGCTTTTTAACCGTGAAATTATGTGGGTATTGTCTGTGACGCTGAATATAATGGTTGGGAAACGGTAGCTTAAAGTGCCTGTTTTTCACAGCTCTGAAAAGGATGTTCTAAAGCAGCTCACCATGTTAATGGGATCCACTGGACCAATGCTGTTCACATACACGGCTGTCTCTATCACAGTTGGTCTCACTAGAAAATTGAAAAGCATTCAAAATACGTTTCTTACAATAAAGAAGAGAGTTTTAGCATCATCACTAGACGACCAAAGCTTATGGACGAAACCACATCTCATCACACAGATCTGTTCTTTTTAAATGGGACATACACTCACCGGCCACTATATTAGGTACACCAAAAACACACCTATATGCTGCAGTTCAAACCAAGCATGGGAAGAAAGGTGATTTATGTGACATTGAACGTGGAGCGGTTGTTGGTGCCAGACGGGCTGATCGGAGTATTTCAGAAACTGCTGATCTACTGGGGTTTTCACGCACAACCATCTCCAGGGTTTACAGAGAATGGTCCAAAAAAGAGAAAATAACCTGTGAAATACATAGAACTTAGAAAACCCCTCCTGTCAGATAAGAATAGAAGATTGGAAAGACGTTGCCTGGTTTGATGAGTCTCGATTTCTGCTGCGACATTCGGTTGGTGGGGTCAGGATTTGGCATCAACAACATGAAAGAATGGATTCATCCTGCCTTGCATCAATGGTTCAGGCTGGTTGTGGTGGTGCAATGATGTGGGGGATACTTTCATGGCACACTTTTGGTCCATTAGCACCAAATGAGCAAAACCACAACCCCCCTGAGTATTTTTCTGAGCATGTATAACCACAGTATCCCCATGCTACTTCCAGCAGGATAACGCTCTCAGACTGATGATAAGTTCATTGTACTCAAATGTTCTCCACAGTCACCAGATCTCCATTCAGTAGAGCACTTTTGGGATGTGTAGGAACTCCATGATTTGCATAATGGATGACTTGCCGAAAAATCTGCAGCAAATTGTGATTATATGAACCAAACTGTCTGAGGAATGTTTCATGTACACCTGTTTTTATGCAATCCCTGCTATTTGATGAATTAATGGCTGGCCATGTCCCCTTTGCTTCTATTTATTCTTATTAAGGGTGTGAAAGCACCCTGCTGAGCCTCAGAAGTGTTGTTACACTTTATGGATGTTGCAAACGTACTCAATTCTGTATCTAATTTGGCTAAAGGCCCGATACGAATTGAGATGAATCAAATCTCGGCTTCTCAGCAGGGTGCTCTTTGTCTGGGTCGAGGAAATATTGATGCAATGACGCTCCCTGCCTGAAGATGGCGTTTGTGGTACACCAGAGCACTCTGCGCGACATGGGAAACAGGAAACAAGACCTCAAAAGAGAAAAAATCTGGATTTCGAGCGGTTTATTCTGTTTGCGGCTGATCACAGGGAGCTGTTTGACAAAAATGTGAAGAAAAGAGAGAATTTGTGGCCCTGTATATCTTTTCGGTTTCCTGTACGAGCGCCACCAAGCGGGTCTTTTACGCCCTGCTCACATCGTTTATAGAGCCAGCTTTCACTGGTCGTTCTCCTAGTGAAAATGTATCCGAAATACGAGATTCTGCAGTACGAAACTCTTTTTTTTTTTCGTTCAGATTTGTGAGCTCCCGTTGGCTTTTGATCAAGGTTTATGTTTTCGATTTGGAACTGTGTGTAGAGGCCCTTTTCCCTTGCAGCTTTCCCAAGTGCATAGATCACTCAGGAATGATAACCACCCACCAAATAGCTTTCTAGCTATCTCACACAGTACCCAACCATCCAATAAATGATCAGTCACTGAAAGGAAATGCAGTTTCATATGCCACATCTCAGAAATGAATTGGACTGAAATGCAATCCAAGTTTCTTATGACACCCCCACAAATTACTGAAAGCTGGCCTCATCCTCATCCTTGAGCTTTCAGAAGCTTTCCCGGCTCAGAAAATCCCTTCACGAACACAAGACGAATCACAAAAACTTGTGCGACCCTTCAGCGCTCGCTTTGATTTACCACTTTCTTCTCCTCCCTCTCAGGCAGATGAATACTGATAAAGAAGGAAGATCAATAGTGATTTTGCTCTATTGTCCCCTAACACCACAGAGATAAATCCTCTTAAATAACTGAACCCAAGTCAGCTGCATCACTGTGATGTACTCCGGGGAGAATAAAGATTAATGTACAGCTCTGATGTCGAGGAAAAACATCAGCAAAATCCATCCGCGGAACACAGCTCTGTTTAGCTGCAGATGTGCTGATGGCGGTGTAAAAGTGATGATTACAGGGAAACTCTCAACAGCTCGCAGCGTTTCATTGTCACAGCATGATCCTCTTCATGCGGGTTCGTCATAATGGTGCGATTATATTTTAATTATTATTTTGCCATGAGCGATAGCGGTGTTTAAGGGTCATGGTCGCACCTATAATCTCCAGGCTCTTTCTATTTCTCGAGGGAATATTGAGGACCAAGAATGGTACACTTTACAAAACGCACTGTGTACAATCCTGAGCGTCTCTTCGCTGAAAGCCAACCCAAAGCAAGTCGCCCCAAGACGAAACCTTCATTATAGTCTTTTCATGTTCATGTTACTTCAAATTCAAACAGTGCTAATAAATTTATCAGAAAATATGAATGAAAACACAAAGCAGAAACTTTCCAAATGACCCTGAGCAAAAGTTCATAAGCGTGTGTGGCGGGAACGAACGTGAGGCTTGCTGTCTTGCTCGGATGCGTCCGAGTAGACCCCCATGAGAGGTGAAGGGGAGGTAGGTGGAAGCGATGAAGCTGATTCAGACCGAGTCAGGGAACAAGAGGAAGGACCAGCTTATATGGAAGAGGGTTGATAGAATAATTGAAGTAGGTGTGGCTCCAGATAGAATCCTGCCGAATAACATTTTATAAACTGTATTTATTTACACAAATATCTGTACTTTCTTACATTCAAAAACGAATTTGTCACGTCCCCAGCTTTTTACTCATTCCTGTTACCCTTCACCCATCCCCCTTTTGAAAATCTGGGGATTTTGATGTCACTTCAGCAGGAAGTTGCATCACTTAGATCTTTAGAAGCCCATGGGAAGAGCAAAGGTAATTTCTCTCAGTTTCTTATTTACATATTTGATGATTTTGTGGTGATTTCTAATAATAAATACTATCCTGTTACTCCAATTATTTCAGAAATGTAATTAGTTTAGTGTAAAAATGCACATATTTGGTAAATAAATAAATTTGCAGAGTTTCCTGGTTCTAAAATCATGTGCACCATGTGGTTATTTAGCTTGTATTTGCTAAAAACTCTGTTACTCTCCATCCTTATATAAAGAATAACAAGTAACAAGAAAAGAAGCACTCATCTTGTGATTCTAAATCTAATGAAACCTTTCATAAGATGGACCAGTGACCATTTGGAATACGGTACTTGTTTGCTATTGGAATCTGTTTAGAAATCAAGTAAATGCCACCCATTTGGTTGCACAAAAAGGGTTTGAGTGGCTGGTAAAGGTAACCTTCATCTAATTCATGTGAATGATACATGCTATTATGCCATCAAAGCGTGGGAATATATTGGATATATTTTTGTTCACTCATTCGTAGAATTAAAAAGCCAGCTGGTCTGCGTGACAATTCAGACAAAACCGTTAGCAACGTATAACTACGAACCATGGCAAAAAGAACACAAGGCAGTTTAACTCAGTTTGGTTTCACCAAGAAAATATGCAAACTTCACAAGAAGATGGTAAAGTCACGACCGAATTACCATCTGAAAGCCCCGGTAGCAGTGGCTCATCTCTTACTGGGGTGACTAACTCAAGAGAAATAAATGCCCGACAGAATAAAGACCCGTGGTTCCTGAGGTCTATTTTGTCTTAAAGTAAGTCTGGATTAAATGTCTGTTGTGTTGGTTTATAAAATTTTGCTAATCTTTATTATGGTATTCTGATTCTGTTGTGATATAGCTCAGAGACAAAGGTTTTTGTAGCGATAAAACCAAAATTGAATATTTTGGCCACAACCATGAGCGCTATATTTGGAGAGGAGTCCCCAAGGCCTATGATAAAGCATGGAGGTGGGTCACTGATGTTTTGGGGATGTGTGAGCGCCAAAGGCACTGGGTACTTGGTCAGAATTGATGAATGCAGCATGTTCTCAAAGGATCCTGGAGGAAAATGTGCATCTTCTGCCTGGAAGCTGCTCAAGGGATGTTACTGGACATTCCAACATGACAACGATGCAAAACACAAGGCCACGCCCACTCTTCATTGGTTGCACCAGAACAAAGAGAAGGTTCTGGAGAGGATCTCAGTCTCCGGGAGAACTCAAACGTGCCGTTCATCCAAGAATTTTTACGTATAAACAAAGAAAACTTTACTTGAAAAAGATCAACCTTAATAATACAAAAAACGTTATATCTAAATCTAATTGATATAAAATGTGTTGGATACATACAAACTTATTAACATGCGATTCAAATGAAAGCATCTGTGTGAGCAGAAACACAGGGTGAACGCCACTAATCTATTCAAACTGCTGATGGAAAAGGGAAATTATTTTATTGATTTCTTCCTTGCTACAAGAGAGATAGCTGTGAAAAAAGACAAGTGTACACTTATCTTAGTGTGTTTGCCTCTTTAAGACCTTCTTTTCTGGGGTAAACCACTTTCAGTACGTAATCTCTGTTATATACTTGTGTATTTTCTTAAGTAGCGCAAGGAAGAGAGGTGTGATGAGGTCTGTTGATGTGTTGTTCCTGTAAGAATAAATAGACAAACACCAACTGATGTCCAGCTGGTTCACTTTTAACCCTAAAAAGACGCCGATAAACCGTTTACGCTTGCAAATGAGGGTTCACAAATGTTCTAGAATGGTGTACCTAATAAAGTGGCCACTTAGTGTACACATCAGCATTCAGTGTGGTCTTCCAAAAAAGAATATTTTTTCTTCAAATATGCACCGGGAACCCTTTCCAGAGATGACTTACCTCCAATGTCTGGCCTCAGTTTGTTGTCATAACCCTGCAGTAATTTATTTAGGATGAGGGTGACATCGCTCTCGTAGACCTTTGGTGATAAAACCCATGTTTTATTTATAGGGACATCTTCATAATCTTCTTCCTCGGCTCTGCTTAGGCCAACTGCTAACCTGTCGTAAAAACAGAGACAAGAAGCAGAATGAGCAGAGAGATAAACACGGCCATCATTTCACTTCAAGAGAAGTCCACTGTAATGGGAAGCTCAAACAGAGAGAGAGAGAGAGAGAGAGAGAGAGAGAGAGAGTTTGTTTAAGGAGCTAAATATGACAAATAGTGTGAGAAAGTTTGATAAGTTTTACAAGAAGAGGAGATAAAAGAAGTAATCAGTGACTGTAGATGTACGGGGTCATCGTGACAGCAGAAGAGAACTTTAAATGAGCCCAGCGCTGGAGATACAAAGAGGAGGATCTAATAAAAGGATACAGTGATTAATGAAGATGCGTTCGGGCTGTGGAGGGAGCAAACGGCTGAAGGTGAGGGCTTTGAATTATAGCCCACAACTCCCTCACCCGCACGCCGTCCTGCAGTCTGTGCAGTAAGAGGCTCTAAATGCATTCCCTACGGCATTATCTGCTGGAACGGACACACTGGGTAACATTTCTAAATTGCACCTTTTCCAAGAACGCGGAAGGTCTAGACTGAGTCACTGCTGCAGATTTGCTTTGAAGAAGCGATGAAGAGCAAACATTTTATGTTGCAAGGCCTTCATCCTTTGAAACATCCAGAAAACGTCATTTTTGTCCATTTCATGCGGATTCCACATCGTTTCAGGACGCCCTTGTACAAGTTCGTAAGTGCTCGTGCGCAAGCTGTTTAAACAGGTTTGAGTGTAGGCCAAGGGATGAAGTAAAAGAATTATGCAGTGATTAGAGTAGGAGGAATCCAATAAATAGATTTATTCTGAGGTGCAAAGATATTTACAGTGAAACATAAATAAAAATATATTGAAATTGTACAAAAGATGTGTGGCCACAGAGTGACAGAGTGCGCCTTCCTGAATCAAAGTCTAGACCTTGTGTTGGGCCAAGACTCCATCTACAGGTCATTTTAACATAAATGGGCAAAAATAAATTAAAATGAACTCGAGTTAAATTCTTAAAAGGCTTATGGGGAGGTCATACTACTCCTGAACTATGCACAAACTCACAAAAAGCAATTGCAATCCACAAAACAGCGTTATGACACAAATAAAGTAAGGTGTGGGGGGTTTAATCTCCACAATGTGCTGCTTCATATTTCTTTTTGCCATTTAATGTGTTAAAACAAAAGAAAAATTACACTTAAACACTAAAAAAAGTCAAAATCTCCAAAACTGGTTCTTTGGCTCGTTTGGAACCTGTTTTGGTTTAATAAAAAAGGTGCTATTTAAAACCAAACTAAATCTGTAAATAAAACATCAAAACAACAAAGAACTACTTTAGATCCATAACTATCAAAAAGGTAGTTTCTTGACGCTATAACAGTACTTCAAAATCCACAAAGAGCCGATGAACCAAAAAGAGCTTTAAAGCGAAAAAAGAGCAACCTTCAAACCTGCAAAGAACCAGTGAAGAATCTTTTATAAGAGCGCAGATTGTACAAAATGAAATATCACACCCTTTGAAATCAAATACAATGTAATCTTCAAATCAAACAAAGAGTAACTTCACCCTTTTAAAGTTTTAGTGTAAAACAAAACATCTCTGGAGTTCTCACTTCCTTTCATGGGTTTATTTCTTGCCTCTACTTGATGCACTGAGTAGCTTTTATCTAACAAGTAATCCCTCAGGGTCTCCGAGATCGGCAGATCAGCTGTTCCTAGAGCTAAGAGAATGTCCAAAGTGAGACAGGGCCTTTTCTGCTGCGGCAACATAACACTTTTCACGACCTACTTGGTTACACAAATACACGGTAACCAAAGAGTTACATTGAAATTATTGTTATTTTAGGCCTAGATCTGTTAGTACAGTCCTATTATTTTATGGAGCTGACTTTAAATCAATCACTTCTGTGAACACTTCGTATCAGTACCCCTATCTGAACACTGCAGGCTTGATAAGCCCCGCCCACTGACATCACTACCTTGCTAAAAACATGGACACATTATGGAAAAAATTCCATTGACTTACATGGGGTCGCATGCGATATCAGAAGCAAATTTGAAGCAAATGTACATTTTTAGGACGTCAGTTTTCCTGTCAGCTTTATTGATAAATCTGTTTTATCTTTATTTTCTGCTTTATTCTGCGTTACTCTTCTCTCCGTAACATAAAACATATACTTACAAACTTGAGATAAGCATAAAGTGTACAAAAAAGTACCTACAATGAGGCACACATGAAATACAAGTCACAAAATGAAGCACAGTGCAGTGAGAGAGCAAAAGAAGTAATAAGTGCATAAGATCCAGGAATTGTTTAAACTTATAGCAGCTTATATGAGACTAGTATGACATGACTACAGTGCAGGAGATTAGAGAGCATCCTGTTATAATTTAGACGAGTTATTTAGTGAATTGTTCATTTTTTAATGGCGCTGTGTTTGCAGACGGGCTTAGATTCGAGATTGTTTAGGAGTATATCAGCCCATTAGGAGTTGTGGTTTGGGAGTATAACCAATGAGGTGACACGTGGGTGTGGCTCCACATTCAGTGGGTGGGGCTTAACTCACCTCCAGTTGGCAAATGAGGGCATCTCATTTGTATCGATAGTTACTGTGGAGTAAAATTTTGAACAAGATGCCCAATGTTGAGTGTGAATAAAAGTTCAGGTTGGCTTCTCTGGGGGAAAAGTCCCACCCTCCTCTGCTTCTGATTGGCTGGTTCACAAGTGTCTTCCAAATAATCCATGCAAGACATGAGACGTGATTGCTTTCCCTTTGACGGCCTTTCAAGGGGCGGGTGGCAACTCTAGTATCACTTTAAGAAATATAGAAATGTTTTAGACAATTGCACCAATTGGTGGAAGCACCACAGAAGCATCGTGCATCAAGAAAGCTTACTGTGGGACATCCTCAATCATGCAGATAAGAACGGACAGACAAATCAATATGGGGAATCCCTGTGGACGAGACGCAGGTGGGTGGACTGGATATGTGCTATTGATCCCAGCAGAAAATGTGCTGAGCAGTTAAAAAAACAAAGAGACAACCCCGGACAGAATGTTTCCCTCAAATGCTGTATTTCACATCGTCTGGAAAAAGCTGCAGCCTTCACGTGACCTTTGCAGCCCTTGGAGATTAGCTATTGTGTCTGCAAACCAAGAAAACTAGAGAAGGCAAAGAGAGAAACAGTGGGGGAGGGGCGCTGCTTTGCTGATCGCAACAAAGAAATGCAGAGTCAACCGAGTGCACAGCAATTATAGCTTTATTTTTAAATAAACTGCCTGGTATTTAAAATCAACTGAATCTGAGTGCAGGTGTACACTCCAGTACACCGTTACAATAGCTCTGATCATGCGGTAAACTCTCTTGGAATTAACTATTAAGAAGTTCTTAGAGTTATAACAGCTGAAAGAGGGTTTTTGGCCTGTTTCTAAAAGAAATCTCAGCCGTGGAGTTAAAACACATGCCTGAGCATGAGAACTTCACACAATCATAGGAAATTACTGTTTTTGTTTCCACTTTTTCAGACCCTTCTCTGTAATCCCTAGTGATGGTTGTGCAAGAAAATCCCAGTGGATCAGCAGTTTCTGAAAAACTCAGACCAGCCTGTCACACAAATCACCTTTCTTCCCCAATCTATAGCTCGGTTTGAACAGCAGAAGATCGTCTAGATTGTAATTGGCTGATTAGGAAGTTGCGTAAACAAGCAGTTCTTGTGTCAAAACAACATGTAATGTTGTAGTACTGTTCGTTTTAGAAAAGTATGGTTAGTCGCCTCAAATTTTCCACAAAATCCTTTGGGTTCACAAAGTGCTCAAAGTGTTGCTCCTAGGCAACACTGTTGGTCAGAAGGGAGAGAGAACACGGTTTGACCTTCAACTCCTTCTGGATATGAGCATTAAACCGGCAACCTTTATCCTCTTTGTATCTCTGTAGACGTATTTGTTAATATGGAGAGGGGAGAAACAGAGTTGGCTGGCGGCCATTCCATCACTTATCAGATCACTTCTGCTTGAAATCAATCAAAATGGTGAACAATTCCTGCCAAAGATTCTCTAAACTCCAATGTGTTCAAGACTTTGGTAGAAACTGAAAAATGGATTGTGAACAAGGCAGGGATGAACCACATGTGTGTTTTACCAATTGTCCCTGCCGTGAGTGCTGTCCATTTTATTGTTTTTCAAGGTTACACACTATTGTGTACAATGTAGAGCTCAAAAATGTTATTTCGATGTTGGTTTTGGACCTGAGTGTAGGACGTGAATGAAAGTGTGTTTTAAAGTGTCAAATGTGTACAGTGTGTTTTTATCAAGTTTGCCAATGTCATTAGTTTGCCAGGATCATATATAGACTCTTTACCCTAACAACCAACATTTCTGAAATCTATCTCAGCTTTAGAAAACAATAGAGACATCGGAGTTGGTTTATTTTACTCACAGTGACATGGGGAACATAATATTATGTCATTGAACCCTCCATAGCAACTAAACTTTTTACCCTAGCAACCAAATCATCAGATCTGTATCTCAGTTTCTAGAAATTGCAAGGAACATAGGACTTGGTGTGCACCACCTTTTAATGACATCATTGATTTCTCCCTAGCAACCACATTATTTACCTTAGAAACCAATTAAAAGCCATTGATTAATGGGGCTACGTTTATATTTCTCCTAGTCACAAACTATTTTTTTAAACAGTTTTAAACAGCACTTTTATAGGACAACATCAAAGTTTATGTTTGAAGTATGTTTTGCTACAGAGAGAAAGGCTGCTATCGTTGTTTATTTATGTATTGTTAGTTTCAATTATTCAACAGTGTTGTTTGTGTTTTATGTGTTTTTCTATAGGTCGTTTTCTTGGGTGTTTATTTGGGATTTGTTCAGACAAAGAGGTTTTTTGTTGTTGTTTTGGGTATTTTGCTTATGCTCAGCATTAATGATTGATCATTTCGTTATTTGAGAAGTTGGTGTAAGCGTTCTGTGAGCTATTTTGGATTGTATTCGGAGAAAACATATTGTAAGCTGCTCCATGCCTTTCAATAAAATATCCCCACAGTCACAGAAATAAGGAGTTTATCTTATTTTCATGCCTTTCCTTTTAAGTTTTTTTGTGTCTGGTCAAAGGAAACCTAGGCCGATCCACTCAAGCTGACCACATATAAATCAGGTTTGTGAATTGTAAACAAAAATAATTATTTGTATGTTTGTGCACGAAATCTGAATTAGCAAACAGATACACAAAAAGTATAACCCTACCTCATCCTGCGATGTTCTTTTCCTGTATTTGTCAATGTGCTTGATTGCAAATGGCTTTTTTTAACCTGCTCCACAGTGCTCTTTTTTTGAAGGACAATGCGGAAAGGCTCTTTTTTAAGCTAATTTACCTAATGTATATCCATTTCTCTGTTTCTCTCTAAATATACTACCTCTCAACACTGGCCTGTTCCCACCCTGTCTATGTCTGTGGCCAGAGGGGTTCCATTTCACTACATGTAACAGTGTATGTGACAAATAAAGGCTATCTTTCTAAGTCACTGAAAAAGCTTATTTTACACATTTATAAACTTCAAATCAGCCAACACTTGCAGAATTCTTATTTGCTGTGTAAATACTGGATTACATTAACCCTTAGTTCCTGCACACATCTATGAATATGCTAATCACAGTGGCTGCTCTGAATTAAGTAGAAATGACGTGAGCCACTTATTTATTGTTTAAACATTTTTTTTTTTAATATAATGGGTGGATTTCACAATGGTTATTAAATTTTATATTATTAGAGTTATTGCACATACGGTAATTTCCAAGGTAATGAAAATGTGAGACGTCTTCAGTTTCATCTAACAGACCTTAAATCAGTGCCATTAGGTAGTGAAAATATGGGATATCCTTTGGAAGCACAACACCTGTGATATGGTTTGTGTTTTTCAAAGTTCGGGAAAATAAAAACAAAAGAATTTGGATTTTGTCTCAAAGCTTGATTTTTGTTATAAAACATAAAAACTGTTTAGAGTAGAGGAGACTGAGGACAGAGTTAGGTAGAAACAGATGATTCGCTGTGGCGACCCCTAAACTGGGAACAGCCGAAAGTAAAAGAAGAAGTATTGAAAAATGTACTATTCTTTATTTTATACCTGAATTTCAGGATTCATTTGGAATTTCTGTGTAAAAAAGAAGTTAAAAAAAGAAGTTAAGGTTGTACTAAAACAATAATATCACACCGCCACAAAAACAAGATAATTTACTAGAGCAAATTGTAAAATAGTAAAAAAAAAAAACAGTTTATTACTAAGGGTTTATTCCATTCCTTGTACATTGAAACATTTGAGTTGAAAAATGATATTTACAGTATTTACTATAAGTGAACAGTATAAAACATAATATTTTGCACAAACAAAAAAGCTAAAATGTTTTGAATTAATCGAGTTCCGCAAAAGATTAATGCTTTGCCAACATTTTAAGGTTTACAGTATGAGTTTAAAGCAACTGTTTCTATTTTGTTTTCTCCTGGATCTCTTAACAAAGTAAGAAACAAATCAGTTCATGACCCTTTAAAGATATTTGTCCTGAGGCGGTTTCATTTCGAAATAGACTGCACAAGATGCACAATTTATCATTTAACATAATAAATAAGAAAAACACTGGTGAGGACTTTAAAATTAACGAGGATATTTAAGAGTAGAACAGGTGATCAAATGTAAAAAGGACCAGGAAGAAGTTCCCATGTTCGAGCTTTGCTTGTGTGAGGGTCCCCCACAATCCCAAAAATGTGCCTCAGGTTCGATGATTAATCTAAATTCCCCCAGAATGTTTAAATATGTGTGTTGCCTTGTGACTGGTGACCTGTCCTGGGTCTACTGTCCCCAAAGTACAGCAGATCCAGCAGACCCCCGTGACCCCAGAAGGGAACAAGTGGGTATAGAAGATGAATGAATGCACCTAAATGTACTCGGTTTTACAGTCACTGGCCACTTTATTAGGTACACCTTGCTAGAACCGGGCCTTCAGAATTGCCTTGGATTAAACGTGGTACTGGAAACACGGGGCGTTTGCCCCATATTGAAATGACAGCGTAACTGCAGATTTGTTGGCTGCACATCCATGGTATGAATCTCCCATTCCACCACATCCCAAAGATGCTCCACTGGATTGAGATTCGTCATGTTCAAGAGACAAGTCTGAGGCGATTCATGCTTTATGACACGGAGCATTCTCCTGCTGGAAGTAGCCATCAAAAACTGGGGACACTGTGGTCATAAAGGGATGGACACTCAGCAACAACACTCAGGGAGGCTGTGGTGTAGACTCAATACTCAATTGGAGCTAAAGGCTCCAACGTGTGGCAAGAAAACATCCCCCACACTATTACACCACCACCACCAACCTGAACCATCGCAGCTCACTGGATGTTTTCTCTTTTTTAGACATCACAGCATGTTGAAAGTCACTTAAATCACCCTTTCTTCCCCATTCTGAAGCTCGGTTTGAACCGCAGCACATCGTTTGGATCATGATTAAATGCATCGTTTTGCTGCCGTGCGATTGGCGGATTAGGAATTGCATTATGCTGTTGGACAGGTGTACCTAATAAAGTGGCAGCAGAGTTTGTACACTATATTCATCACTAAGTTTCTGAAGTGAAGTAACATGCAGAAGAAACTTGAATAATACGCAGTGGAGTGTATTGTTTGAAATAACTGAGAACTTTTCAAGTGTTGAGCTGCTTGATGCTGTTTGTTTCTGGGTGAAGTCTCCTCAAGGTTGTTCCTGGAGACTGACATTGCGCGTGCACACTGAGACATCAACACGAAAGCTCGGAGCTAAGCTGTCACTTGCAATTTCTTAGATGATTATCATCCACCATGTTCCATGCTAAAGCTTCGGCCCCTTTGGTTATCGACAGATGACGGTGGAAACCTTTAACTGGATGAATCTGGTGCGTAAAAAGTACAAGGTTCTGCGGCGCGTGACTCAATCTTCTCAGATGTTCTCGGAACTGTCCGAGTGTCTGCTCACTTAAAGGCTATTTTAAAACTCAAATTAATTACAGCTATGATTTATTTCTGATCCCAGAAGCGGAAACTTACCAGATTCCGAGCAGACAAGGTAACAGCCAAGCCGGAGCATCTTTTCTCCGGCGGCGATGCAGTGGAGCCATCGCAAAACCGAGCGAGCTCTGGAACCAAAGATCAGATCTCCTGAAGATTCCCGCGATCTGAGTCTTGAGAGAGAAAAAAAACTGGAGAAAAGCCTTGGAATTAACTCTCAGCAGTTGTTTTGTGAAGAAAAGCAAGCGTGTGTCTGGAGTGTGAGGAGGGAGACGTGATGTGTGCGTGCGTGTGCGCGACTGTGTGAGACAGGGAGAGAGAGCGAGAGAGAGAGAGAGAGAGAGAGAGAGAGAGAGAGAGAGAGAGAGAGAATGCGGGATTTCGCTGATTGCGGCAGCGCTCGTTCATCCCGGTTCTGCTGAGCGAGTTGCTCTTGTGTTCGTGCTCACTTCAAGCCGCCTGCAGGAAAACAGCTGACTGCTCCTCTGAGGCTTTGCATCAAGCGCTGATTTATGAACCCTTTACTTGGTTTTTGCTGTTGTTGGGGTTTAATAATGTGACAAAAAAGCAAAGGCGTTCAGAGGTGGCACGGAAATGTGCAAAGTAACCTGCAGCATGATTATAAAAAGCATTAAAGGGTCGTCAGATGAAAGTCCAACTTTGCAGCAGCTTGAACAGAAATGTGGAGGATTACTGCGTGTGCAAATCTCTCCTGAATGATCACAATCCATCCAGGGGTTTTCTACCCATCACAACCAATATTATTATCACAAACTCGGCCTTTCCTCACAAGGCAGACTCTCTGGACATGAACCGGACCGGCCGCTCAATCTGTATTTCAATGCTCTACGTCCTTTGGCATTTTGTAAGCTATGGCCCCCAGGATGATATTTAGGTAGTATTGAAAGCAACCTGTAGGCCACAGCCACCCCCTGGTGTTTGCACAACCAATACGACGTTCCCACAATGCAAAGGTAGCCTAAAAAAATCGCTGCAGTGCAGCAAGCGGGCCTAAGCTTCATTATTCATCAACAGACAGAACGGATGTCAACGCTCAGCTACCAGCAATCCACAAATATTTTAATGATATTTGGGTTCGGTCGGGTTTAATGTTATCAAAAGTCCCGGTACTTTAGTAGTAGAGAACCCAGTCAACCCAGTTCTTGTCGTACTGTCTGTAAGGTGCGCAGTTGTGTTTTCTACATAAATACATAGACATGGCGACAGATGGAGCTGATGATGCGTTCACTCTTGTTGAGAAGAACGGAGCAAAGAGAAACGTGTGGAAGTTCTTTGGCTTTGCCGGCTGATGACCAGGGGAACATTGAGAAACATAAACCCATTTGTAAACAATGCCAGCGAAATTTTACGAAGGAAACGTCTCCAACTTAATAAAACTCCTCAAAGACAGATTTTATGAAGGAAGTTTTAATTATATTAATTATATTTAAAGCTTTGTTATAAAAAAAAACTAATCGTTAGCATTAGCGCTGCAACACGAAGAAGTTTCTTTATTAAATGCTCCTAAAGCGTTAAAACACAATGGTGTAATATTTCCACACACCCAAGGCTTTAAATGACCCGTGTGTCCAAAATATGCATATTACAGAATATATTTAATGTAAGGTTACGGTTGATGTTGTTTATATTAGTTCGAGAGAGACGCCATGTTTGATATCAATAAGATTCCATTCATTAACATGATTTCATCGTGTGATCTTCGTGCATCATGTTACAGGGAGTGAATTCATTAATGAACTATTAAAGTAAAACAATTTACCGTACTAATGCATTTTTATGTTAAGAATAAAACATACTAATTTGATATACAACACTTTTTTGTTGCGTCATGTTATCTAACAAATGCTTCTTTTTATAAAGTGTTTGAAATGTTATTGTTTTTCTCATCGATGTAACAGTGATTTCATTTACACTTAAAGCAATACATTTTATATACATTTCAATACCACTCATCTATTTACTTATATCTATTTATTTCTCGTGTTAAATGTTTAATTTTTATTCTTCTTATTTCATATTTAGAAATGTGCAACTGGTAGTTCTGTTACCAAAGCAAATTCCTTGTAAGTGCAGACCTTTTTCAAATAAACCTCTTTCTGATCCTGATTCTGATTCTGATTAGAGCGGAGTTTTGTTATTTACTGAAAAGTTATTTTTTAGCTGGTGTTAATGATCTAATGTTGTATTTGGTCAGACTCAGCCCATTGTGTAACTACGTTTATACTTTATTGTACTTTTACAGCTGTGGTCTGAGGAAGACAACGAAATATTGAGAATACGTAACACTTACAAAAAATTAACAAAAAACAAAAAAACAAACAAACATTCTAATAGAGTATAAAAATCAAAAAATAGACATTAAGTTGTGCAAGTGAAAATGGAAATATATGCAAAAGTGGAGTGAATATCAGTCAGCAGTGCAGAAATTAGTGCAGAGTGATATGTGCAGGAACGTTTTTCAGTTGTTAATGAGCTGGACTACCTGAGGGAAGAAGCTGTTCCTGTGCCTCGTCGTTCTGGTGATCAGAACTCTAAAGCGACGACCCGACGCCAACAGATCAAAGAGGGAGTGCGCAGGGTGTGAGGGGTCCAGAGTGATTTTCTTGGCCCTTTTCCTCACTCAGGGTACAGTTCTTGGAGATTGGGGAGGGTTGTACCAATGGTGCGCTCAGCAGACCTGACGACCCTCTGCAGTCTTCTAAGGTGAGATTTGGTGGCTGAGCTGAACCAGACAGTTATGGAGGAGCAGAGGATGGATTCGATGATGGCAGTGTAGAATTGTTTCGGCAGATCCTGATGCAGGTTCAACTTCCTCAGCTGACGAAGGAAGTACAACCTCTGCTGGGCCTTTTTCACAATGTAGTCGATGTGAGTGACCCACTTCAGCTCCTGGGAGATGATGGTGCCCAGGAACATTAAACTGTGTTTATTGCTATTCATATTAATAAAAGTAGTTTGTTCAAATCATGTTTGTGTGTTTTACTTTGGGACTGAAATTGAGAACTGTGGAGTTTCACTGGTATCTGAAATTTTGGTACAGTGATAATCGTAGTCATGGTTAGTTGAAAACATCTGTTTATACACCACTGTCAGCTACCAATTAGAATGGCTAAAGGAAAGGTGGACTCTGAGAAAAAGGGGGTTTCGAGTCAGGTGAATGGGGGGGGGGGGGCAGAGTATATGTTTTCCATTGAAATTACTGACAGAGCCATTAAAAAATGTTGCTTTATTCATTCTTTCATTCATTCCTTTTCCTGCCCGCTTATTCTCCAACGGGGGTCTTCCGGTGCCATCTCACATCGGGCGAGAGACGGGAGTACACCCTGGATAGGTCACTAGTGCATCACAGTTTATTCATTTAATCATTCTATAATATACACTATATCTGGTCAATAATTCCAATATGTAGCACATTTGTTTGTTGGTGGTCAGTGGTATTTGACCTCGACAGCCCTGTTCTAGGCTTTACTGTGTGTCCAACTAAGGATTAGGAGACAGTTTTTGACAGGAGGGCTAGTGGATGCGAGTTTAGCCCTAACTCTACTTCATAACCTTAATCCTAAACCTTAATTTAGCACACAATAGTCCACAAAAAGATACGATGCCTTGATGATGTAGCCAAGTGAACGTGCGGGCTGTCCTGAATGTGTACTGACACACAAAACAAAAGTTCCGCCTCACAGTATAGAGCAAGGGGGGGCCTCATGCGGCCCTTTAACTAGTTTCATGCGGCTCTTCAAGAGCTGTCACATGACATGCGTCAAAAATGCTTGACTGGCGCTGTCATTCACTCCCCCTACAGCTAGATGGCACACTGACCATGTAAGCCTGTTTGAGTGACGTCAAACGAGCGACAAGAGAATCTTTTGTGTGACATCATGTTGTATACAATTTCCGTCAAGCTACCTCTTGAAATGGCAGGAAAAAAAGCTCAGCCAAGCGAAAATATGAAGAAGAACCCTGGATGTTTTTGCCAGAGTGGGAAAGTATATATTTTATTGTTAAACCTAATGGCAAGCCTTATATTGCCTATATGCTGCCTTATATGTTTCAAAGCTTCAAATCTTCAGCTCACTCCACCCTAACATCGCACAGGAATTTCCAAAAGGGACTGAACTTCGCAAGTTGTTCGCTTTGAAAAGCCAGGCAGAAAAGCAGGTGCAGTTTTTCCAAAAATTGACAAAACACTCGGAGACCGTGACGCTTGCATCATATCAGCTCACTTGGAACATAGCACGGACTAAAAAGCCATACATGAAGGGGACTTTGTTAAAAAATCCCTAAATGCATAAAAAATACATGATTAAAAGATGATGTTCATGTGTGTCCATGTGTACGATGTGGCTCTTTGCAGTAACACAGACTCTTAGTGGCTCTTAGTCTCTGAGTAGTTGGTCACCCCTGGTATAGAGGGTGCTTCACGGGTAGCCGGACCTCATGGCGCGGGCAGCAAAAAGCCTAGTCCTTCGCATAAATGCTTAAAGTGGAGGAAAGATGTTGTGATTTTGACTGCTTGAAGCCATTTTCAAAGACTTTGGGGACATCATTCCTCAAAGACGAAGCAAATTAAAAATGGAAATTTAAGGAAATCACTGTAAGGGCCAAAAAACACATCACACGTTGGACTGAAGGAGTAGCGCCAACAAAAAAGAGTTTCGAACAGCCACATCGGATCCGTTTTTCACAAGGAGAACGACCAGTGAAAGCTGGCTCTTTATATGACATGGGTATGACATAATAGAGCCACTTGGTGGCGCTCATCCAACATTTTCATAGCAACTTCGTACAAGAAACAGCAAAGAAAGAGCGAGCCACAAATTTTCTCTTTTCTCCACATTTCCCCCCTCGACATCTACGATTTTTTTCTAGATGTTCTTGATTTCTTTTCTCTGTGTGGCACAGATTGCATCTGTTGTACTGCAAACTCCATCTTCAGGCAGAGAGTGTCATTGCATCAATATGTCCTCACCCTTGTTGGGAAGCCATCTGAAGATTTGTGCGAATCTCAATTCATTTCGGGCCTTAAACCTGATTTCCCATATCCACTAATTATGAAAAAAATCATTGGAATCTTTACATAATTTATTTTAAAAATGTTTTAGGCGAGATTAACAGTTGTTCGCTACAAAAAAAACACTCAACATTCAATGTACCACTAGTCATCTCTGTGACTTTTGAAAAACAGAATTTAGATTTAAATATTATTTAGCTCATTATTTTGAGGCGTGTGACCTTAACGTTTGTTTCGTGTACATTCCTGGAGTAGAATTCCAGAATGTATAAATGTCAGGAAATCAAGTAATTTCTGGCCAAAATTTGATCTAAATTGAAACTTTTAAAAAGCTGACTACAAGCGTAGGTAAAAATGCAGGATTTGGTTTTTTTTTTTTTGTTTTTTGTTCAGTTCCATCTGCTGTACAGAACGTTCGTGCCAAGAAGTGAGGCAGATGCCACGTTACCAGATCCTCATCCTCACGACTGATTCACCTGAATTCTGAATCATTTCTCACCAAATGTCAGATTGACTGAATGAGAATGGAGCATTGATTGAAAGTTCTTCAACAGCACACGGCGATGCTGGGGATGTGTTTGAATAAATTGTTTCATCATTTTAATTCAACGTGAGTTCATGAATTAAGCGAACACTGCGGCCCAGTTACTTTGTATTCTGCTGTGCTTTGATGCTGTGACAGGAACGAAAGCATTAGGGGAAGAATATCTGCTTCTGATCAAGATTTTGAGAACGTCCCACTGAGTCTAGACGCCCTGATGTTCTTCTTTCTAAGAAAACCTAGTGACCTAAGGACACAGTTGTACAGCGCAGACATTATTTGAAAACATAGAATCATTGCAGAAATTGAGGTGTTTATCATTTAGATTCATTTAGAGGCGACACAGTGGAAAGCACTGTGGTCTTTCAGTTAGAGGGTTGGGTATCCACTGGGTACTCCAGTGACCCCGAAAGGGAACAAGCGGGAAAGAAGATGAATTATTGAATAATAAAGAATCGTAATCAGAGCCATATTCAGTGTGACCACCATTTGCCTTCAAAGCAACACTCTCTTATTGCACCACTCTCCAAATATAACAAATTTGACTCATCAGTCCAGAGCTCCTGCTGCCATTTTCTGAACACCAATGTTTTTGTGCATACTTGAGCCACTGGACATTACTTCTCCAGTGGCTCAAGTATGCCAAACTTCTCCTGAAAGTAGATGATTTCTGGCCGGTCTGAGCTGATTGCTGGACATCGGTATCGAAGGCTAATTAGCTTGATGTGACTTTCAGAACTTTCCTTGGCCGACGACTGCCTCTTCAATGTCGCTGCTTCTTTGAAAGAGCTTGGAACTACACAAACCTCAGCATGCTTTTGACCTTATTGATGCAGAGCTTGGTTGGTGTGTCTTTCTCAACCTCAACCTCTGGCAGAGTTTGGTTGTTCCTCACCCAGTTTTAAGCCTCCTACACAGCTGTTTCGAATTCAGTTCAAGACTGGGGCTTTTAACATTGATGACTATTAGCAGCTGTCAACTTTCTGCTAGTTCAAACACCAAATATTGATTTCATTTTTCTTTTTAAATTGTTATGCATAGAGTTGTGCTCAGAAGTTTAACATTTACTGATTTCTTGGCCATTTTTCAGAAAATACGAATAACACAAAAGCATTCTTTCCACCCATAGTTAGTTTTAAAGTTATAAGCAGTGGTTTTTACTCTTTTCATGATAACATGAAAAAAAACTGACAAAAAAGGGTTTGAGCGGCTGATGAAGGTAACCATCCTCACCTCAATCTGCATGGAATCATTGTTTGTGCAGAAAAGGTTCCTGAGTTCCATTTCTGAATTCTAAAAGATAGGAAACCCAAAGAGTGTCAAATAATCTACTTGAAAAGGGATGTAAAAAGTTTCTGTTTCAAGGAGCACAGTAACGAGACACTTCTGTTGCCTGCTTACAATACGCCAAACAGCTTAGAGACGAGCTCCAAACTTCTGGAACAAAGACAAATGAGAGGACATTTGGAGAGAAGTCAACAAAGCCGATGATGAACGGAGCACCATCCCCACTGTGAAACACAGAGGTGGGTCACTGATGTTCTGGGGATGTTTGAGCTCCAAAGACACAAGGTACTTGGTCAGCATTGATGAAACGAGCATGTTCTTAAAATATCCTGGAGGAAAATGTGCATCATCACCAGGAAGCTGCTCATGGGACGTTACTGGACAATCCAACACCACAACGATCCAGAACACAAGGCCACGCCCACTCATCATCGGTTCCACCAGAACAAAACGAAGTTTCTGAAGCGGATCTCAATCTCCTGACCTCAATTTCACTGAAGCACTCCGGGGAGAACTCAAATAGGTAGAAATGATAGTGAAACATGACATATCCCGCCTTCATTTTAGTTACTTTTACAGCTGGTGCATTGATCTCCCGTAATAATGTTACTCTTCTTTAAAAAAAAGGACATTCCCTGTCTTCAAAGCTTTGAGTAATTCACCAAAACCGCTTCTTTGAGCACCATTGCAATCCACTGTCCTATCCCACTGTACCAAATTTGTCCTCATTTGAATAACAACCACCTGTTCAAAGCATATTGTAAAAGTCTGAGATCTTCCAGCGGGGCTTTCCTCTCAGCTTTCCAAATCACATGCAGGTTTGAGCGGGAATGCTCTGGACCGGGATGTAGAAGAACAATAAATGGTTATAAATGATGTTTATTCAAAATTCTAGTAAACACTAGGCTCCCTGAAACATTATTGACAGAGTAGTACACACGAGCCTGACAAACGCAGAGATCAAACAGTCGGGTCGTCTCACACACTCTCAGGATCAAAGCCTATTGGTGTCCCTTTTGTTGCCTGGCAACTCAAGCAGCTCTTTTTTTTCAAGCGCCGCTGCTTTCTGAGTGGAGGAATCCCAAACCCTTCAGCTTCCCTACACTCATCACCCATCCAGAGGCCTTTTGTGACCCCTCCCCCCTCAATCTTAGATGCCAGAGACATATCCGTGCATTTTTCTGCTCAAATGTTAACCTCACATTAGTTATTTGCCGTTACAGTATTTTTTAAACAAATTGAACATATTTTTAATTTACGGTGTAGAATTAGAATAAGTGGTTACTGCCGCTGTAGATGCTACGTCATTACACATCACATGATCATTATAGTGACCGCAGTGAAGTATTTGTGACATCAAAATGTATTGACAGCCTTTTCCCACATTGTGAATTCTATTTCGTCCACTTTTGGATTTTTTTTGGGTTGTTGGGCGCCCCCAAAAATCACTGACACAGTGGACAATAACCACAGGAACGGAGGGGAAGGGGTCAGCAGCAGATCATTATGCCTCTACACAACGATCCAAATTGAGATTCGCACAAATCTTCAGATGGCTTCTTTCTTTTCGTATCTTGAAGCAAAAGATTTCCTGCGAGACCTTTTGTATCTCAAACATTTCGTGACTCGAAGCATTGGTATCTCGGGGTACCACTGTATTTTTAATCATTAACAGTGTTTTTATTATTTTATTATTTTACCGTGACATGCTTTAGGTTTTATCCTGTTGTTTCAATATCTTCTTCTTTTGTTGACGTTTTGAAGACACTTTTGATAAACTGCAAAGTTCTGCATAGAATGCTCTAGATTGGAAGTTTTGGTTTGGGTTGGTTGGTTGGTTGGTTGAGTGGTTGGTTGGTTGGTTGAGTGGTTGGTTGGTTGGTTGGTTGGTTGGTTAGTTGGTTGGTTGAGTGGTTGGTTGGTTGGTTGGTTGAGTGGTTGGTTGGTTGAGTGGTTGGTTGGTTGAGTGGTTGGTTGGTTGGTTGGTTGGTTGAGTGGTTGGTTGGTTGGTTGGTTGGTTGGTTGGTTGGTAAGTGGTTGGTTGGTTGGTGTGTTGGTTTGGTTGGTTAACTGATTGGTTTTTTAGACTTTTTCTTCTGAACACTTTTCAATTAACACATTTTTAATGAGGGGCCAAGGAATCTGGTCAAAGGGACCATTCCCCAGACCCAATTTGGAGTCTCTAACTAAAACTTGGAAATTTTTCAAGGTTACTTTGAAGTAGCCTGTAATAAAAATGTAGTATATATTTACATTTCTTGGCCCAGATATAGGAAAGAAATCCCAGTCCATTTATCTCAATGGTATAAAGCTGATCACATGGTGCCTTGCTAGTCATGTGAGATGTTTAGATTTATCACTGTATTTTGGAAGTGCTGAACTTCCTGCAGACTGAAACCGGGATTTTGTGTCGAGAGAAGTCACGTTGTTTTTATTTGTTTAACAACACAAATATGTCCCAAATTGAATCGGAAATTGTGTCTCTGTAACCAGAGTTGCAAAAATACTTGAAGCTAACCCTTTATAAAAAGCCACTGCTTTGCTGTTCTGTTTCCATCTATCTCTGTTTCAATCGATCACATCTAGCTTTCTGAGAGTCTTCCTGCGGTAACCGAGTGGACACATCAGTTCAGACACCTGCTCGTTTGCAGAAGCAGATTCCGGATGCTTTGCCAGAAAATGCAGATGATTGTTAACAGAGCACATATGGCTTCCCTAGTCAGACATTGATGGCTGTATCACAGGTTCACAATCCAGAAGAGATGATCTGACGTCTCGATGCAAAGATAGATTAGGGAGCAGAAACCCTCTCTGTTCTGCTCTGCTAATCTAACATTCTGCTATTTCATCACTGCAGAGTCTCATGTACAAAAGCTTTCAGGCAGAATGGAGCAGTGGATGGAAAAAAGATGAAAAATGCAGGAAGACCATATGGATCTGAAGGCTTGAGGATGTGACCTGAGGTACATGCTTTCAAGAGAGGCAGACACACACAGAGAGGTCAATGTGTATTGACTTGTATCGTGTAATCTCAAAATGTCATTTCTCAGAGGACACACAAAACACATCTGTGCCAAGTGTGAACGCTGTGAAAAAAATCAACAAACTGAAAGGGAGAAAGTGTACGACAATTTGAAAAGATAAAGAAAATATTCTCATGCTTTTATCTGATATTTGGGGGTTGTTTATTTGTAAGAGTCTGTTCGAAAAATTACCTTTTGAATTAGCCTTGAAATTACCCATGTTCCCACAGAAGCTCCCATAGTTACGGGTCAAGAACCTGGTGGCGCTAAAACTGAGATTATATGCTGTGAATATGATCATTGTGCCTGTTTAAAAATCCCATATGCTTTAGGGTTTGGAGAAAAAAAGATTACATCTCTAGGATCCAGCCGCACCCCTTAAATCATTCTTCCCTACTGTTCATGACTTCAATCCTACAGCACCAACACAAAGGAGGCAGTAGCATTGAACCATAATCCTAATCCTAAACCTTATCTTAAACCTAAAACCAAAACCCAAACCCTACACCTAAAGCAAACCCTAAACCTAACCCATATGAGGCAGAAGCATTGAACCATAATCCTAATCCTAAACCTTATCTTAAACCTAAAACCAAAACCAAAACCCTACACCTAAAGCAAGGTTTTAGGTTAGGTTTAGGTTTAAGGTTAGGTTTAGGATTAGCTTTAGGGTTGTGGTTCAAAGCTACTACCTCAATTTGTTTAGGTTTAGGTTTTGGATTTGGTTTTAGGTTTAAGGTTAGGTTTAGGATTAGGTTTAGGGTTCAATGCTACTGCCTCATTTGGGTTAGGGTTAGGTTTAGGTTTAGAGCTTGGCTTAGGTTTAAGGTTTAGGTTTTAGGTTGGGTTTAGGATTAGGTTATGGTTCAATGCTTCTGCCTCATATGGGTTAGGTTTAGGGTTTGCTTTAGGTGTAGGGTTTGGGTTTTGGTTTTAGGTTTAAGATAAGGTTTAGGATTAGGATTATGGTTCAATGCTACTGCCTCCTTTGTGTTGGTGCTGTAGGATTGAAGCCATGAACAGTAGTGAAGAACGATTTAAGGGGGGGGGGCTGGATCCTAGAGATTTAATCTTTTTTTCTCCAAACCTTAAAGCATATGGGATTTTTAAACAGGCACAATGATCATATTCACAGCATATAATCTCACTTATAGCGCCACCAGGTGGTCACAGAAAATACAACATATGAGATTGATGAGGTGCTTCTTTTACCAATTTTGACATATGTGACAAGAATATTTGCCAAAACAATAGCAGAAAAATACTTATTTGACTCATTCTTAGCGCCGCCTGAAGGTCATGACACTTTGTTATGTGGCTATCATTATTTAATTTGCCTTTTATTTTTCAGTGATTTTAATAATTCTCACTCTAATACTTCCAAAGTGGTCAAAGTGCAGCAAAATGGCCACCAAGGGGTGATGGTGTTAGAAGTGCGAGAGCCCTGTGATCGCTGCTTGCAGCTTTAATTATTCTTCTTTTTCTAACAGTTTTTTTTTATTTTTACTGTATTTTTTTTCTTAAATAATTTTTTTTTTTCGGAACGGACAGGACAGTGGAGAGTGACAAGGAATGAAGAGAAAAGAGAACAGAATAGGATGTGAAAGACGGCAGGCTCATGATTCAAACCTGCGTCGGCCCACTGCAACCGCAGATACGTGTCCTGCACGCTACCACTACACCACGCCACAGGACTCTATAGTCCTAAAGGGTCCTAAAATCATTATTATTATTATACAATGTTTCTTTTCCCGCTGACATTACAACTTTAAATATAGAAAATGTGGCATGAAAAGAACTACCATATTTTTCGCCGTATAAGACGCACCTTTTCTTCCCCAAAACTGAGGGGGAAAAGTTGGTGCGTCTTATACGGCGAATGCAGAGCGCCGCGGAGCGGAGGGCGGTCACGGCCGTAGGAGAGGCATAAGAGAGGCTTCGGCTTCGGCCTAGCTCCTGTTATGGTAAAAAATATACCTTCTCAAATGATAATAAACACTAGAGACCGTTTGAGAGAGAACACAGAAAATGCAGCTATTTATTGTAAAGATTTAGCAGTCTCAACGCATTTCCTACACACGTGTTATCCGCATTGGAAGAAGAACCTCGAACCTC
>SRMA01026679.1:32239-67467 GCA_007224835.1 Danionella cerebrum
TATATATATATATATATATATATATATATATATATATATATATATATATATATACACACACAATATTTACAGCAAATGCAGGTTTTACTGAATCAAATAAATTTAATTAGTTCTGTGTAACAAATTAATTTAATTAGTTCACATTAAAGTGGGAATCATTTTTATATTTATTTAGTAAATAGAATCGAAAATTATGTTGTACAATTAAACTGTTAATTACAAATCAGTTGTAATAGCTGATTGTCTTAACAAAGACGCGACCAGAAGCGCATTTTAACAGCTTTTTCAGTTTAACAGCAATACAAATGTACTACCAACAGCAAAACTAATTTAACTTGGCATCTTGGCTGCCCGTAACACCCTGATATTCAGCGGTCTCTTTAAGACACGCCTCCTATTTTCAGACAGGCCCCCTTCAGTGCATCATACTTTATGCGCACTGCCACCATTTGTTTTTATTTTCTGAGCGCTGCTACATTTTCATAGTAAAAACATTAAAATTACAATTTGGCAAAATGGCAACGGAGGATATTGTACAAGCCTATGCACACGATGCTACGTCGGACCCAGAAAGTGAGTTTTCGGCAGAACCGGAGCAAGTACAGAGACTTTTTCAACACGTGTCTGCTTGGTAAATATCCTCTTGTAAATTTACACCATTTTGTGGCAGCATTTTACTTGGAAATTAAAAATATGCATCATAATGAAACTACCGTATTTTTCACCATATAAGACGCACTTTTTCTTCCCCAAAACTGAGGGGGAAAAGTTGGTGCGTCTTATACGGCGAATGCAGAGCGCCGCGGAGCGGAGGGCGGTCACGGCCGTAGGAGAGGAGTAAGAGAGGCCGCGGCTTCAGCCTAGCTCCTGTTATGGTAAAAAATATACCTTCTCAATTGATAATAAACACTGGAGACCGTTTGAGAGAGAACACAGCAAATGCGGCTATTTATTGTAAAGATTTAGCAGTCTCAACGCATTTCCTACACATGTTATCTGCATTGGAAGAAGAGCCTCGAGCCTCTCAAGCGCCGGAAGAAGAAGAGACCCGTCCTCCGTTCTCATTTCAACTTAAAAGCCTCCTCAAGGGGTGGGACTGAAGTATGACGTGTGCTCTTAAAAGTTTCTCAAATCACATTTCTCTAAATGACCACTAGATGGTAGTATTATATAGGAAAATTCCCATCACCCGGCTGTGCGCGCTGAGTCATCTCTACCCATCTCTGCTCGTCATCCTAACATAGCGCGTAGGACTCCGTGAAGGAGGACATTGTTATAAAATCATTTAAGAAGTGTGGCATTAGTAATGCCTTGGATGGAATAGAAGACAACATCTTATTTGACACCAGTGAGGAAGAAAGTGAGGACAATGACTGCGTGGATCTGTCCTGACGAAGAGGAATTATTGGGGTTCGAATAAAAACATTATAGCCTTTTTTGTTATTTTTACTGTTTACTGACTTTACTGACTTTTCATGTTTGGCATATAATTGTTCTTAAACTGCTGTTAACTTTTACACAGTTGATATAAAATATTTTACTACAGTATTTGGTTCAGAATCTTTTTTTTCTAGATCTTCTTCATTTAAAATTGAGCGCGTCTTTTATACCGGTGCGTCTTATATGGCGGAAAATACGGTATGTTTTGCTATGAAATAATACATAAGGTTTTTTACTAGCTTTGACAAAGCGTGTTATCCTTCGGAAGCGTTAAGAGAGGGCTCTCTCCTTGGCTTCCAAACATACATCTCCTTGTAGAAGTCATTTTGTGATCCGGAGAACTATAGAGAAAAGCACTCTGAACGAGGAGCTTCGATGACACTTAGTGAGACCAGCTGTTGCTAACAGTAGCTCCCTCAGCCGTAGACGCGAGTCTTTGCCGGAGCTTGGAGAGGGAGGAGCGATGCAGCAGCAGACGGGGGACAGAGGTGGAGCTATGCACAGGGGCCGGGACTTCGCAAAACAGAGAGTTGTAGCACTCCACAATGTCTACCGCAGGAGATTCAAGGATTACTCAAATATGCGTGAATGATTCAAAGTTATTCTTCATCACTACTAGGTGATAAAATATCGAAACCTGTTTTACAGGCTATGCCACTGGTCATGTGACCATGTTCCGACGTGGATGTGGTTTCGAATGGTCACCAGAATTAGTACTGGAGGGTTGGTGTCTTGCAGAGTTTACGTCCAACCCCAATTAAACACTCTTGGAGCCGCTAATTAAGGTCTTACTAGGTGTGCTAACAAAACTCACCCGGATGGAACTTAGTGACAAACTTTTGTATGGTGAAATCTGATAGAAAAGGTGCGGGAATTGAACCCTCAAAATAAGAAAAGATGCCTCTACATAAGAGGGACTTCGCTCAAGGTTTGGTCAACGATATCTTTTTCCCACTCATTTCAACGGGAAATTATAGACTTTTTAAAAAGTATATAAAATAGCAGAAATATTCGAGTTATACCAAAAGTCAAAGTTATTGATTTGAAAAGATCCAACATTCAGCAATAAAGAAAAATAATCAACACTTTACTAAAACCAAACTGAAATCCAAAATGATTTGCCATTTTGCGCACAGTATTTGCATAGACAGACTGTCATGAGAGCAATGGTACTGAAGACATAAAGTACACCATTTTCACCTCGTCTCACTCTCAGATATCAAAGCACAGCTCAAACCCTCATCAGTGACATGCCATCATGTCTCTCCCAACAGCCGTGCTCCACAAATCAGGATTCTGTTTAATAATTTAAGGTAAATAGCTATGAAAAAACTAAAATAATCTAGCATTCCTTGTTCAGCCAATGTGGAAAAGTTTACTGTTACCGTCTCGTTCTCAACCAAAGCCGTGAGTTACAAACGCAGCGGATTGATATTAAAAGTGAATAAACTGAACCCGGACCTGTGCAGTAAATAAACATCTGTCAGCCAATCAGCATTCAGTAATCAGACAATGACAATCCTCTAAATGAAAGAGTACCGCCTGTGACCGGTAGTTTTGTAGTTTTACACATGCGCTCTATGTTCATAAAAGTACTTTTTGTAAGTTTGACAGAGAAAAAAAACTCATAAAATTACCTGCATCTCAGCAATGAAATTGCATCCAAATACCAAGAGATATGTCGGCGTTGATCTACAATAACGACTATTTGAAGCAAGTACACAACACAAACCAGTTCTTAACAACGACAAGAACATCATTTGCTCTACTGCAGCAGCTACAGATAATCACTAATGGTATATATTTATGCATGCGATGCATTTTATAATTAAATAATTAGCTTAATATCAAGCAGGATCAAAGGGCATGTTGTAAAGCACAATAAATACAATGTACAGAGTAGAAGAAAAACATTCACTTTTCACAATTTCACTTCTTTTTATCTAAAATATGTATAACATTATGTATTTAACATGTATTTAACCTCTTTTAACCATGCGGGTTTATTCAGGAACACAACTAGCAATAAATATGTAATGAAGAATATATATTTTTTAAAAGCTACGGAATTATTAGAATAATTTTTCCTCTCATGTCAATAGTCAGGAGTGAATCCCTTCAGCTTGATAGAAACCTTTAGTCGTTTGCTGTGGATCTCATCAATTCACAAGCGTGTCTCCTGACAAACAATAGCTCATTCTTCCTGAACATATCGCTCAAGTTCTTCCAGACCTGTTGGTCTTCTGGCACAAACTTAGTGTGATCCACAGATTTTCTATTGGATTCAAATCTGGCTTTTGTGCAGTTCACTGGTCATTATTATACTGGAAGACAAAAGGTCGACCCGAACAGAGTTTTCAAAATCTTCTCATAGCCTTTCCTTTTCATGTTTCCTTAAACCCTGATGTGATTCTCAGTACTAAAAGCACTGACAGCATTACACTCCCACCTCCATGCATCTCTTTATTTTCTCCAAACATAAGCAACATCTTTAAGTCCAAAAAGCTCCAGTTTCTTTCCTTCCTCCCAACTTTTCCTTGACAAACTACACTTGGGGATGATACATCAATTGCACACTCAGCTAAGCCCATCACGAATATCTTAGCGGTGGTTCTTTAGAAACCTCTCTCACTAGTTTTTAAGCCTCTGCTCATCTTGCTCTCCACTGTGTTGGTCTCTCTATACTTCTTTATAATGCTTCTTATTGCTGTTATTTATTCATGATACACGTGCATCCTCCTCCATCTCCACCATGATCACTCATCAGCTAGATGCAATTTAAATGCTTATCTATAGGTCAGTCATTGGACAACAGTGGTTTGTTCTGAACTCTGTCAACGTAATAATTATTGAAGGGTGTTAATAATATTGAGCTTAGCTAGTTGACTTAATTCTTGTATTTAAGCGATTACAAAAAGGGTTTTATTGTATTATTTCAAGGCTCAGTGGGAAATATTCTGAAAAGCTAAATAAACACCATCCACAATCCAGCACCAATCTCGTCTACAGAAGATTGTAATGGCACAAAGCTATTGTCCTCAGCACCACATCAGAAAATCAGTTTTATTAATCTTCCTCATTTCAAGCTTGCAATATTGCAGGCTAGAATAAAACACACCATGCAATTATAAGATTTAAAATGCTAAGTGAAAGTTTTTGATGCTGTGTCTTGGTTGAAGGTGCGTCTTGAGGTGTCAATGCCCCAGAACTTGAGCCGGCAAAACATGTTACCACAAACACTCCCAAACTCCCATTCTGTCTTATGCCCGTCTCATACGTCTAGCAATCGCATCCTCATCACGAGCTTGGCATGACATTAAAATGGATGGAGATAAAACACAAGAACGCGAAAAAATGTATGGCACGAAACGAGCAAAGACGCACCTTGAGCTTCAAATCCGCAGGCAGCAAAGCGCACTTGTCTCACCCTCACAGGCTACTGATATCACTAATGAGTTTCACAATCCACAAAGATAAAGGTCCTGAGGGCAGACCAACCTGTAGCATGGGCAGAATTCACCGTCAGCTCCCCGGAGACAGCGCGGACTACGCGGAGCCGATGCGCGGCATGAGTTCATGAGGAGCGCGGGCGACACACTGATATTTATACACACCTCCAGTCTCCTGCTTGCACTGTTTACCACGCCGGTGTTAAGCCGCGCCCACTGCAACACCATTGGCCGCGTGGCTACTAAGCCTCGCCTACTTGAATATGATTGGCTCGCGGATCTCCGCGTACAGTATCTGGGGGTTCACGTTCAAACTTGAAAGGCTTTCGAAACACTTCACAATAATTGATTCCTCGAAATGTAAAAATAATTAAATTCCGATTAAGGAAAATTAATGATCATTTTAAAATATCTTATATTTAAATACGGTCATAAATCAAGATAGATTCGACGACACTGGAAGCTAGCATTTTAAGGGAATATTTCAGTGAATATTGACACTGATATAACAGTGAATAATCCTTTCCAAAAGCATCTGGATTTATGCAGTTTGAACGCTTTGAGCTTTAATAGCACATGATTGCCTCACGTTATTTGTATTTGTTTAAATATGTATTAAATCAAAAGCAGTATAAGCCTTTATTGTGCATTTTCGTCATCTTTGTTAATTGTTTTATTAGCATTTCCATGTTTTTTTTTCTCTCGGTATGCAGCCCAGATGTCATTTTCTGCATGACAATACCACTTCATCACGTGTATAAAAGCAATATACTAGTGAAAGAACATACAGTAAAAGCGGTTTGTTTCAATCTATAGAGGTCGCTATTATCATTGTTTCAAAAACATGAAACGTAATAAAGACATTATTGTGTGATTGAGATCAGCTAGAGAATTCGGAAGGAATGTGGAAATAAACAGGTGTTGCTAAATTACTTTTACAGCTGTTTTATCTGCTTTAGCTTTTTTACAAGCTCATGTGAGACAAGCACTGCTATACTTTAGTTTAATGTTAACTTATAAAAATGCTCCATCACATAAACATTTCAGAAGATTTGTTGGAATTATTCTGAAATTACACAGACACTTCAAAACGGTTTCTTTTTTATTTCCTGTATGTTTAGTAGTAGAAATGAAACCTGTATGGAACAACTATAACTGGGCTTTTAGTTCTAGGGTAGTATACATATAAAAATATTACAGATCTCTGTTTATTATGGTTACATACAGTGTACATGGTGTGAAAATTTCTGTGCACAAAAAATGATTTTAGAAATATAAATGGCGAACAAACAAAAGATTTAAACCAAATAAATTTTGCTGTTTATACCTTTTGCCCTAAAAACAGCATCAGTTAAAGTCAAACTTCCACAACGTCAAAAACTTATTCAGGTGTTGAAACCCTGAACTGAAACAGCTGTGTAGGATGCATAAAACTGGTTGAGGAACAGGAAAAATTGCATCCAGGGAGAGGTTGAAACCATTTCTTATGGTGCACAATTGTGCACAGCAACAAGACACACAGCGGTTAAACTGCAGCAACAAAGTCTCTCCCAGAGAAGCAGACTGGGTTTTCAAGATGGGCTTCTCAGGCTGTTAAAAAAAACAAAACAAGAAAACAGGCAACACTGAGGATCGTAGATGCAGCAGATTAAATACCATCCGAACCTAAAGCCAGTGGAGCCTCAAGTAAATCCATCCCCTGTCTGGAGACGTTTGGTGGAGGTTCACTGAGTGTTTGGGGATGCAGTTGGAGTTAGAGATTTGATCAGGATTCTTGGTCTTCTCAATGCTGAGAAATACAGGCAGATAGTTTTCCATCTTCTATTACCATCAGAGAGGTGTAGGATTGGCCCAAAATTTATTCTGTAGCAAGACAATGCCCCACACATGTATCCAAAGTAATTACGAACTATCTTTAGAGTAAAGAAGAACAAGAACCACTGGTGATACTTGACCCCCACAGAGCCCCCATCACAACATCATCAAGTGTTTCTGAGAGGTCATGAAGGGTCAGAAGGATAAGAGAAAGATAGATCCGCAGAAGATCTGTGCATAGTTCTACAAAATATTTGGGAAACTCCTTGCTCCTGTCCTATTGATAAATAAGCAGGAATCTAACTAAACTCTTCCTGTAAAGGATGAATACTGTGGCATCAAGGCACCCCCACACCATCATCCTCCTCCAGCATGTTAAGACCATTGAATGTCGCACAGATACACAAGATGGAACCAAAAATCAAAACAAAGCACTGATTCCCATTCACCTGGTGTCCAGCACATCTCCTGCCCAAACAAATCCCTGAGCAAAACAACGTCAACTTTATTGACCCAATCACACAGTGTACAATATTAAACAAGGCAATTAAGAAATGCATTACATGCGGAAATATATGGAATAAAGGCTATACTTCCTACACATCACAGTGGAAGTAAAGATTCAAGGATTTCGGTGCAGCAATATTTAATATCTCAGCTGCTCTGTGCAATCATGCCGTATTTTTATTTTCTGGCATGAACAATAAATCTCTCAGGATTTACATTTCATCCATGCATCATACAACTCCAGATCCTCCTGTTATTGCCTGCGGAACAAAAACACACACAGCAATGAACACAAACACAAAGACAGAATGATCCTTTTAAAGTACGCTCTTAAAAGATGTAAAATAGACATAAAAGCATCCTGAAATTCCAGCGTCTGATTAAATGAGACTCATATCTGAGGCTTTGAAATAACGACTGCATCAACAGGAAGCTGAATTCTCCCTTTTAGAACGTAATCTCTTGAAAATGTGAACAAAAGCTTCATTGATGAACTTGTCAAAATCAAAATCAAAGCAAGTTGTGACCACCAGAGGTTCTGTTTTGGAAAGTCTCACTCTTGATTGTGAATCTTGTCTGCAAATTCTTGACGGAAAGTTAAACTTCCTGTTTGGGTTCCTCCCGAGGACTGAGATATACCTCTGTCTGGCTCTCAGGTTTGGGGTGTGGGAACATTTGCTTTTCTCCAGGGAATGCAGACAACGTATATCTGGGACAGAACATTAGAATTTCACTTTCTGATGTTTTATAACTTGAAAATTATTTACTCCATCTCAGGAAGTAGCTTCTTATTCCCTTTCATCGTTCCATCTCCTACCCTTTAAACAGATAAAAAAATTGAGCCATTCCTTTGCCATTTCTGTTCCCAGGACTTTATATGTACTAATAAGCATTTGTTTATTTGTTGCAAATTATAATTAGAGTAATTTTATTACAAAGCAAAGTGTACTGGATACTATTCTTATTGTAAACTTAAGCTAGAATATTTAAAATATTGATAAAACTCACATAAAAACTAACTCCAGTTCTTTTTAAAAGAACCTCTCTTTTGTATTGATGTGTAAATCCATATATATTTGTTTCAAATACATTTATTTATACAAACATCTATAATTTCTTAGATGAAAAAAAAAAACATTTTAGTCATGTCCCCAGCTTTTTACTCAGTGTTATCCTAAACCCCCACTCCCCCTGAAAAACTTAACTTTCCATGAAGCAGAATTTCCATGTAGATTTTCAGCAGGAAGTTGCATCACTTTGATCTTTAGAAGGCCATGCGAAGAGCCAAAGTAAGTTCTCTAAATTTCTTATTGACATATTTGTGATTAGAGCGTATTTAAAAAAAATCCTATGCTGTTATTAAAATTATTTTTACTGTATTTACTCTAAATGTATTTTTTATTATTTATTAATAATAAAAAAATTATAAATTTTTATTTACTGTAAATGGTAAATAATATTTGGTAAATAATTACATCTGCAAAATTTTCTGGTTCTGTAGTCGTATGAACCATGCGGCTATTTAGCATATATTTGATCATTCTGCCCCCCCCCCCCCACCAAAAAAAATCTGTCCTGTTACTTATAAAGAATATTAAGAATACCAAGAGGGTTAGTAATAATAAGAAAAAAAACAGCACCAGTCTTTTGATTACAAATCTAATAAACCGTTTAAATAAGATGAACCAATAGCCATTTGGAATGCTTGGGTATGTATGCTACTGGAATCAGTTTTGAAGAAGCAAATGGCACCTGTTGGGTGCAATGGCTCTGATGTATTTACTGATGGTTGCAAATGAGTTTACAATGAACAAATCTCCAAGAGTTTATTGAGCTTCAGCCCAGATTTAACATCAATGCGGATTGAATGAAGTAAACACAACTGAACTCCTCAGGTTTCCTTTCTCAGGATATTTTTATGGTTCTGTCCCCTCATTCTCCCTGCACTGAATCTCATTTCATAAATAAATAAAGTAAGTTTAATTTTTAGAAGAACACATTTCCCTATACACAGAAACCTGGCCAGTGTGAAGGAAAGCATCGCAAAAGCCCTACTCTGGCTCTGCAAACACCTACAGCCATTAGCCAGATATGTTTCAGGCAGTGGAACTGAAGGCGGTCATTGTGCCCTGATGCCACACAGAAGTCCTGCCAGGGGCAGAGGTTGGCAGAGGTGATAGGCATGGTGATTTGAAGGACTAAGACCTAGCTTTCCTCAGGTTAAGTGAGGGATTGAGAGAAAGTGTTGGAGACATTAAGGAAACTGGAGAAATAACAGAATTGACAGTTAAAACAAAACAAACAAACAAAAAAAAAGAAACTGGGAATGGAGCACTAGCTGAACTGTGCCCACATGACTCACATGCCCACCTTATTTTAATGTAGAAACCTCCATAAGAGAGTAATGGCTCTTACTTCATGCTTTACCAGCACACAAAGCCTTTAGCTTTCCTTCGTGCGATACCAGTCTGTGATAGCACATCATAAATGCTAGTCGGCAGTTATGCTCCGAATCGTCTTCGCTTACATTTTGTTTTGCAACTGAAAGATGAAACTGTAGATAGAAAAGGAGGGAAGACATTTCTTGTGTTCATGGGGGAGATGACCAGATATGACTGTACTCCTGTGAAGCAACACTAGAAATGCTAAACCACCAAACTGACCAAACACAAAGCATTCGGCCCTTGTCTACATGCACAAAATTACAATTTTGGGACAGCCATGTCATGTTATGACGGAGAGAGAGAGAGAGAGAGAGAGAGAGAGAGAGAGAGAGAGAGACCACATTTCCGGCACAGGCCTGACTATGAAGCAAAAGTGCTTTTTAGAATCCAACACCACCAAACATGCAGAAAACAAAACCTGCTCAATCTACAACCTCCTTTCCCACTAGTATCCCCACCCCCTTTTTGTAAAAGAAATAAAACTGCAAGACAACATCATTTCTAATTGGTACCCCATAAGGAGAGGATGGATTCTACACTCCTTTCTCACCAATAAATCCACCACTAAACATCTTTCATAACTGGTCCTTGTTCTACAGAATTAGAAAAAAAACTTCCCTACCTCATTATACGTCCTCACCAGTACTGCCCCTACTGGCTGCGGAACAAAATCCAACTAACTCCACATTCCAACTAACCTTTATTACCTATACAGGCTATTGGGAGGAAAGCTAAATTTACCAGACAAGTGCATCCTTCACAATAGGTATTATCCTCACTAGTATTATCCCTACTTGGCAAGAAAAACAAGTCATATTCAGTGTCCTTCCAAATCTCCCAGACGTTCACTATGGGAACCCACTTTTTTTTGCTGTACCGTTACTGTCTTGGAATAACACAACTGCAATGTTAAGGTAAAAACGCCTTGGTTGATCCGCGTCTGAAACATTCGCGCTATTAAGCAGGATGATGCAGGTTCAAGTCTGAGCATGTCGTCTTTACCATCCTTAAGGTTTTTTTTTTCTTTCTAAATATCCCAAGCAACATGCCTAATGAACATTTGATCAAAACAATGATTGATTTCAGATCTAGTGCTCAACAGTTCTCAATGCAACCCTTTTCTTTACATGAATGGATTTAACTGAGAATAACAAGATTTCATTTACCTGGAACTCATTTGCCGGAATAAGAAGAAACACAGTGCTTATAACAGAGACGCGTGTCCTGTCAACAGCAGCTCAGCATCAATAACACCATATGTTCTTCTGATGGACAGCTGCAGTGTAGCTGTTTTTATTCCTGACAGTCTGAAAATGACTTCATTTCTCCTTCAATTCTCCAAATCAGTTTGGAGCATGGTAGTCAGTCGTTTAACCAACTAATAACCAATACATAGGGTTAGAACCCATAAACAGGAATAGACTGCTGGATTTGTGGCACACACACAAGATATTCCAATACTTAGAGGGATTCCGTCATTGACCCCTGCAGTATTTAGTGCTTGAACCACAAAAGTCCCCTTCACTCTTAACAGTATCTTCCGTGTGACACCAATGCATTAGAGAATGTCAACAACAAGTAACTGTTCTCGTTTACCTATACCATTATGGCTTCTGTTAGAATTAACAAAACTCCCTTTTCATCTTTCCATAAATCTTTCTTAATGCCTAAACAGAGATTATAGTATACAATTACAGTATAGCCTTTTTATGGTTGTCTTTCAGAAGTAGGTTGAGTTTTGGTTAGTTCGCCGATTTAGCAAGAATTTGGAATATTGAGGACGCTAAAGCAGAATTGTACAGTTGTAGTTGCACTGGAGTAGAAATATCTTGGGACCTTGAATGATATAAAATGTGTATTTTCAATTAAAGCCATTAATTTTTACTCTACATCACAGATATCTCTGATGAAGCTTTATCGGTCTGTTATTCAGAATATCAAGAATACACTGGTTGAGAAAATGCCTAAAGAATATTAAATGTAATCAAAACAACTCTCAGGAAACAGCCATGAGCCAGTGAAACAAGGAGACGTGAACTCGAACAGGACTTACATAGTCTCTGAAAAGACACACTTTTTTGTCTTTAAGGTTATCTTACCGACCAAAAACCCAACATGGTCAATTTGCAAAAATGACCTGTAAGTATTTCAGGCGTAAAAGCAGACATACACTTTAAAGCATGCCAGGAAAGTGCAAACCCAACACCCAGGAATTGACTAGATTCTGTAATGGTTATGGTTGAGGAAATGGTTAAACTAGGGATATGTAAGTGGACACCCCCAGAGAATCAGAAAAGGGAAGATATTTACATAAGGGAGGTGGTGGTGGGGGGTGCGTGGATCATAGAGGGGTGTATCTGGGATGGTGGGTGAACCATTGAGTTTCTGAACACATTGTAGGCATTTAAACATTGGGGAAAAAAAAGCCCACACCTGACGACCACCTTAAAATGCTTCACCTTTTTAGAAACAGACTCTCTACCAACAGCTACGTAGAGCTTCAGACGAATGGACAAAAACACCCAGTAGTACTATTACCAGTGCTAGTTTTTCAGGGCCTGAAACGTCAGTTGGAAAGCTGCAGGGGCTTACACAACAGACGACGGAAGCCACTTAATCACCTTAATGGAATATTTTACTCATGAACCACTCTACAATCAATGTTTCTCAAAAATTAACTTCTATTAGCTTCACTTGTATCACTAATTACTTACCGGTTGTCCCTAATGTTGGAACACAGAACCTTGATGGACACCTGTTGCAACCAGGGTAGAAAATTGCTCTAGTTATATTAACTTCTGGAGATGGTTAAATAGATTAGGAACAGGTAGATAAAGTGTTGGGTGACTATAATTAGCGAACAATTAAATCCTTGCAACATCCAGTTGAAAATCTCTCTCATGATCGTCATAATCCACAGGACCTAGAAAATGATTAATTGTCAGAAAAACGAAGCATTACCTTGGTTTCCATGCATCCTTTATTCCTTTAGAAGCAGTACAATATCAACCAACAGAAAGAACAATAATCTGTCTCTCGGCACATTTAAGGCTTTAACAATAGATTTAATAACAAATAAAAAAAACTACACGCGGCTGTCTGTACCAGCTAGGCTTTTCTCTGCATTATAGTTGCATACTGTGATTCCAGTGTCAATCAATCAAAGCTAAACACCATTACTTCATAGCTTACATACTTACATATACTCAGAGAGAGAAGAAATAGAGAGTACAGTACGGTTATCTTACAAACCAGCATTAAAAGAGGTGTAAATATTGAAAAACCGTAGTAAAAATGTCAGTATCAAAAACAATGATGGGCTCAGATGTGATCGTGATTCCTCAAAGAGTAAAACGCTTACACCATTGCAAAAACCTACAGCAAAATGACAAGTCAAGTAATATGACGACAAATTAAAGTGTTAAGTACAATTTAAAAAGAAAAATCCTAATCAACATCCTTCTTTCAGTCACCCGGTAGTGTAGTGCTAAAGTGACTTATCTAGTCCTTCATTTAACATTTGGAGGCAAAATAATCCACGGTTAGCGATGAGATCCTACATCTGTAAATCATGGGTAATCTTCCAGAACGGTGTGGAGGAGCAGTACCTTATTTGAGGTCAGTTTTCACAGTGATTTTCCCAATAGAATAATAGCAGCGTGCAGGAGCCCGGAGAAAATCTGCAGGAATCCCATCGTCCAGCCATAGACAGGAATGTCAATCCGGAATGTAAAATACTCCACCAAAACAAACAAAAACATTTTTCTCATTTACTTGCATCAACACAAAGCTGTTTTCATTTACCCTAAGAGAAATCTCCAGAATAACCAGCTCGAGTTGCGTTTTGGAGCATGGTAGTTGGCTGTTAACCAACAAACAGGGTTAAACCCATGAACAGGAACAGACGGCTGGCTTTTCCACTGGGGCACACACAGATATTCCAAACCATGGAGGGATTCCTTCGTTGACCCCTGTAGTATTTCGCTTGAAACACCAAATTTCCCTTCACTCTTCACAGTATCTTCTGTGTGCCACCAGAGCATTGGAGAATGTCAACAGCAAGTAACTGTTCTTGGTTACCTATACCATTAAGGCTTCTGTTAAGATGAACAAAACTCAAACCTCGGTTCCATGGATGTAGTGTAGTAATGGTGAAACAATGCCCTGATTCTGCGACAAAGCACCATGAGTCACCTCCAAACGCATAACATGACCCCAAATATTCCGCTCCATCCACCTCCTACCAACCCTTTTCAACAGCAAGTTGAATAGTGATGACCATGCAGAGCATCATCACTCAGTTGCACAGGTTGCGATGAACACTCACTGGCCGTATTAAAGTCAATCACTGGTTCATCGTTTACGAAAGGACTCCAAACATAAAAAAACGGAATGCATAATTCCCATCGCTGACTAAAAGTAACATAATTAATCAACCTGAATTTTCTGCACGATAAAAGTGCATCGCTTTAATGAACCCTTGACGAGAGTTTAAAGAGATTCTCAACCGCAAAATGAAACCCAGTTTTCTCTTCTTTAACAGTTCTATAAAGGTTCTGCTTCTGTTGAACACAAAAGCCGAAAAGAACAATGCATTAACTTCCAGAGTATGTTCCTACAACGAAAGTCTTGCATGCTTGAAAATACAGTTTTTGTGCTAACTGGAGGAAGAAAAACACTTGGGGATGCTTCATTTTAGGCTGAACAATCTCTTTAAAAAGAAAAATAAACGCGGTGCAAAACATCGTTCATCAAGTAAAAAAGAACAGAAAGTGGTTGGAAATCATTCAAATGCACCCCTCCGCAGGGATAAAAAAAACGCCCGCTCTCAAGAGCTTTTCCTCTTTTTCAGTGAGTGCAAGTGCTGAGGCATCCTCAGCCCTGGCAAAAGAGGTGTTCATGTGTGCGTTCAGGAAGTGGCGAGTTCGAAAGTGATGAACTGCTTGAGTCTCTCAAGGTACTGGGCATAAAGCTCGATATCGTTGTGCCCGGCGCCCTCCACCCAGAGCGGCTCAACTGCACGAGGACATCGCTCGTAGATGGCCAAACCATGGGAGAAATCGATCACTTCATCTTCTGTGCCGTGGATCACCAGGACCGGAGACGCCACCTTTGAAACCTTGTCGATGCTGAAACACAGAGAGACAGAATTCAAATTAGACATTTAACCTTCTGTACCAATAGAAAAGCATCTTAATGTCCGGCTCCTGGGTGTAGTAGTCCTGATGTACCAAAAGTGTGACCGTGAGGATGACCTAGGTTCAATCCTGTGGTCTCTCATTCTCCACCCTCTCTCCCAACTACTTCCTTAATTACATTGACAATAATTCTTTATTGCCACTAGGTGGCGCTATAACTGCCATAGTAAGTTGCTATTTAGATTTGTTCATACATAGACTTTACACGGAAAGCAAATTTGAGTTTGATCGGACAATGTATAGCTGCGTTATTAGCAGCTTCCCATTTATGTCAAAATGTTGAATTTCGATGGCCGCCATGTACACAAAGTTTATGGAAGTCAAAAAACCTGACAGTTAACATCCAAAATGCCTGAAGATAAGACTGATTGAGTCTGGAGATGAACAGCTAAAAATCACTAGAAGGAGTTTGTTAAAGAATGACAAGCAAAAGTGACCATTTTAGAGGTTTTTGTGAAATAGCTGACTTCCTGTCATTTGTAGAAATGTATTCTATATTAATTATTTTTAAAATGTGGTACACTACATATGTGCTTAATTTTTTCCACTTATGAGATAAACTTAAAAAACTTAAAGCCATTTTACAACCAATCAGATATAAATTTATCAGTTTTAACTTGTGAAATTCGGGGACTGTTTAAGCCCCCAAAAATGCACTAAAAAAAGCACGAAACAAAAGCGCAAAACCAAAATGCTCTGCACAATGACATAGGGTTCTATGCACTTCTGGTGCTCGAGTCCTAAAAATAACAGAAATCAAACTAATACACGCTCAATTGTTTGGAACTGTTGCGTGTGGGGTCCCCCTCAGTCAAGAAACAGTACGGTCAACAGTCAAATCTGTAGTTCATTAAAACAGGGTTTCTGCAGGTTTCCTACTGTTCGTTCCCAGTTTAAACACTTAATAAACATAGAAAACTTGAGATTAAGTTCGCACTAAGGCAAACGTGTCTGATGGTGGTCACAGGTTAAAATTCACTGTGCGCAGCTTAATTTCAGAGACAATCCCCAAAGCATGGTTCAAAATTTATTCATCCCTCAACAAACTTAATTGCTGCTTATTTTCCCCACTGCTACACAAGCGAATGAACTGGAGTAAACGAAGGGATTAATGCATGACACGGGTTGATGGAATAATTATGAGCGATCTAAACATGTTAAATGTTTATTTCAGTGCATGAGTGACGGGGTGTAAACACTGGATATTGAATCACACAGGCTGTTTAGCTAAACTGATTGGGGTGGCTCATTAAAAACGAATTCTTTTGGATGGTTAGCTCATCCTTTTCAGTTTTGAGGAAGATGGCATGTGGGTTTTAAAAGTAGAGGTTATAAACTGACAAAAACCTTTCATTATCCTATGCCTTAAGTAGGTTCTTAAAAAAATATATAAAATTTAATCACTTGCCAGTTCAGCAAGTTAACATCGAGTAGTGCTGAAATTCAATCAGAATGCAGAAGAAAGAAACTTTAAATGGGGAATGGTGAATTTTTAAGAAACTGATTTCTGATTTCGAGAAAATTATGAGGAGGAGTAGAATGGACAACTGGAGATTGTCGAAAGACAACAGTGACTCAAATCACTCGTTACAACCAAGGTCTGCGAAGCTCTCTGAATACTCAACACATTGTTCCCCGTTTCTGCGAGTATAATAGCATGTGGCAGAAAGATAAGATGGAGATAAATGATTAATAATGGTTATATTATTGATTTAGCCTGTCATTGGACACAATGCTGGAAACCGCTATTAAAAACATTTCATCCAAGTAGAATGAAGTTCAGTGTATGTGGAGCCTCTGGGGTTCTGGGGGCTATTGGACTGAACATTGCTGAATTCGAAAAGATGCACAAAAACAAACAAACAAAAAAAAACCATTCCATATATAGAATGTGCTTTTTCGACACTGTTCATGGTTTCACTGTGTTATTTGTGGCTTAACGTACTATACAAAGACTCAAAGTTAAGAAACCTTTCTACTTCTTCAAAAGATACAGTTGGTTACATTTATTAAATATACAATAAAATAACACATTAAATTATTCAAAGGTTAATTTTTACCTGTAGGCAATGGTAAAATCTGGGGAAATGAGCTATTAATCCAACAAAGAGCTCTACACAAAGTCTTTTTCACGTGGCAGAAATGATCTCGATCACAGAGCGCAGGCTATGAGTCGTTTCTAAGGTCACAGAAGTCTCCAGTGGAGGAAGCACTAGAACAAACTCCCTGATAAAGTTCAGAGTTTATATTCTCTTCCCTAGTTTAAATCAAGATTGAAAATATATCTCTTCAACCAAGCTTTTGTTTAATGTCAGTAAAACTGACACAATGTTAAAATATACTTTATATTTGCTCAAAGAGCTACACACCACAACTAACAGCACTCAACTTCCCGCCCCCCTCTCGCCCTTAACACCAATCTTACTAAAGACCATTACGCTAATAACAGATCTTAGTGTATCTAAGTGTTTACGTTTTGAATACATATTTAGCACAACTATATATGGCTTGTGAGAACAATTGAATTGTGAACTCGACATGGCCACCGTTGCCAGGCAAACATCACAAATACTACAAAACCCAGAAGGCACAAATTGTAACCATCAACAAGGACAATAAACAAAACAAAACTATTTACCAAAATAACATTGCACAATGTATTGCAAACAATGTGTCCATAGGAACTGAAGTACAGTTTCTTCTTGGAGTGATTATGATTCTAGTGACTTCTGAAACTTCTTTACCTTCTTGTTATATTTACTAGAAAATAATTATCCTTTACTCACACTTTAAATGAGACGGCATATAAAATAAACTCTCTCGATCCGTAACTTGGTTAAGTAGTTTCAATATTTTTTTTAAATATGGGGTAAAATATTGTGATGCATATCGTGGAATTGTGAGCAGTGTATCGTTAAACCCTGACTTTATATGTATGGGTGTGCGTGTGTGTGTAGATAGATGAACAAAGACATGACAAAGGATAAAAAAAGGTTTGTTTCATGGGTTAGGTTTGTTTCAAGAGTGAGTGGGAGGTTTTTTTCCCCAGCTTGTGAAGCTTACAATGTAGCATGTCAATATAAAAAGCAAATATTTTTCCCCACCTCACCCTACAGTTGGTCTGTGTGTAGCTCTCTTCTACAGTGAAGAGAAAAATCAATTAAATCATTTCCATCAGTAGTTCCTGTAGATTTGTGGCAAGTTCCTGGTTTAAGCTGCTCTGTCACCATAAGCGCAGACAGATACTTTCCATTTGAATAAAATATGTGAAAGAAAAGCATATTATTTTTGTCACATGTAACCATTATCTTAATTAGTTCAATAAAACTGCCGTCACTGGTGGGTACCCCCCCCCCTAAACCCTGGGGAAACACTTAAATGTACTGCAAAAATAATATGCACCATGGTTATTAATAATATTAGGTACATATTAAATACCCCATCAATAACTTCAAGATTATCAATAACTGATTGTTAATTCAAACACCCAATCGAATTGAAAGGAATCTAACAATTTCAATCCGTACAAGAAATCTTAAAAAAAAAAATGTATACACATTCATCAAAAATATTCATTGGTTATTAGCAGAAAAAAGTATTCCAGTGGATACCTGGAAAATAACGTCCAGAGCACAAAGTAAAATCATCATCTGAAGCAATAATCCAAACCCCAAAGCGAGACACGACTCCATCTCTCCACCAGTCTTTAATTCTCACATTTTAATATTCAAACCATGCCCAGCTGCAGCCAGCAAATCTACAGAGACGGTCGAGCCATTGCACTTTTACTCCCCCCACAACACACAGTCAAGTGGCGCTGGCTGGAAGAGAAATCCTGGACTTGGCAGAAGAGCTTTCCAGGACAGAGACCACTGGATTTGCTTCCAGTCTGGTAATCTGAGAATCACTTGGGGTCCTGTGTTTGTTTTCAGAGGTCTGCAGCGACCGGGGGGCAATTGATTTCAACAACGAGCTGAGGATTTATTCCTCGAATTCTGCCAAAAGTCAGGTTGAAAGCAGCAGGAGCAAGCACAGAATAGTCAAAGTTCTATGGAGTAGGAAAATGAACCACTCATCAAAATATTCAAGACAAGTTTTATATTACTATTATTATTTGCTGTGATAAAAACATATGTATGTCCAGCTGCTTCACCATGCAGCCTAAAGGTCACATTCACATCAAGCAGCTATAGTTTATTACATAGTACTTAAGTGCATAAGCCTAGGTAAAAACATCTGGGTAATGTATAGAATGCCAAAAATATGCAACAGGCCTGTGTGCTTGAGCTAGAGAAATAACGATTACAGATTTTGGTTATTACATTCCTGTGAATTAATTCCAAAACTTTGCAAAAACAACCAAACTGGTCTGACTAGGTATCATTAATATCTTTTAATATCGATATCTTTTCAGACCGGAACCACTAAAGGAATTCAGTGAAATTTTCCTTTAATATAACAAGAGGGTCAAACATTGTAAGACTAACTCAAACTGAGAACCTCACAGAAACTTCAAACTCATCACCACACTAGTGGGGGTTATCAGTGTGATTCCAAATATTCGGCTGCTGGTTCAAATCATTTTTGAATCCATTTAAGTTGCAGTTGAAAAGGCCAGAGGAACACGATTAGAAGCCATCAGGCAAACAGATACACATCTCTAACACCAATCCTGAAATATAACGAGATCAGATTGCAAGATTATACGCTAAGGTATAGATGGTAAGAACAGAAACTTCTTTTCTGAATGTTTTGGCTTGAAGACATTTCCCTTCTTTTTCTACTAGTTTTGTTCTGAATCAGAGACGTCCGTGGCACTAATTCTTTGTAATTAAGGCAATTCTGTCTCTCCTGGAGCTCCTTTTTTAGATAATTTACATGAGGTTCTTTCCACACCAACAGCTGTGCTAAAATATTTCAATTCCAGGTTCTAGAAGGGGTTAAATATTTCTTACAACGAGTCTTTCTTTAGCATCATTACATCACAATTCAATAATGTTATATACTAAACAACATAGACTTGAGGTCACAAATGGATTAACTTCCCCACTTTGCGATGGTGAGGTACAATCACATTTAAATTGTTGCATATCAATCAAATACACAGATTACAAACAAGATTGCAAAGGTTTGCACACAAACTTTGATGTGGGCTTGTAATAGTGCCATTTAGAGCCAATGGCAAACCAAACCCCATTTCTCAATAATTAAGATAGAGATATGCCAAATTGGTTGCTATGGTAAACAGTCTGGGTGCAACTGAGAGGACCATGACAGAGTATGTTCTCCAATGCCAATTGGAGTAAAATAAACCAACTCCCATGTTATAAGTAAGTTGAAATAAAGATATGGCAATTTGGTTTCTATGGTAAACAGTCTGGTTGCTATGGAGGAGTCAGTGACATAATGTTTAAATGTTTTGTCAACCGTGTAACCTTTTTTTACATTTTGTAGAAACTGTAGACTAGATATTCGTATATAAATTTTACTGATTTTAAATTAAAGCTGTAACAACAAAACTGAGAAAATGTGCGTCTTCAGTCCCCACATCATCAAAAGGAGGAAAACCTGACAAATATCCAATCCACTCCCTCACAAGACTTCACATTGTATCAAGGGAAGTGAACGACTGGTTAAACCATAATGCTTCTGACAAATTGCAAGTTGGCGTCAAGACAGCGAGCTCATTACCACCTCCCATCATCTGGCTCCATGTTCATTACGGGTCTTTGACAGGGCCGGCTCCCGAATTATTACAACAGTGACGCTTCAATATCTTTCCAGCGTAGACCTCATTATGAAACACTGACAGAGCTGACTGAGTGAGGAGGAAAAAAGGATTCTCAACCTCACGTTAATCACCCAAAAAAGGAGCATCTGCCTGCAAAAGAGACAGGATTGCCTTAATTACAAAGAATCAGTGCCACGGACATCTCTGCTTCAGAACAAAACAAGAAAGAAGAGGAGGGAAGTTTCTATTCTTACCATTATAGCGTTTAGTCTTGCAATCTGTTCTCGTCTCGTATTAAATAGATTAAATTCTAGGGTCGAAAGAAATCAGGATTGGTGTTAGAGAAACGCATCTGTTTGGTTGATTACTTCTAGTCATGTTCCTCTGGCTTTTTAAACTGCAACTGAAATGGATTTAAAAGTTATTTGAACCAGCAGCCAAACATTTGGAATCACACAAATCATTCTCCCACAGTATGAAATACAGGTCGGTGAAAATGGCAAAATAGCCATCCAAACATTTCTTTCAACCACTACAGCAAGAGAGCAGGCTTCCAGCTTCATTTTCGAAGGTGCCAGAGATTGATTAATCGTCTTTTTAAAGAGAGGATACAAGGACATGTACATCTTAACCGTCGGATCAGAGAGTAAAGCTAGTACAAGTTATCATCTAGGATAAGCACAAAAACAATGGTACATTTTTTTTAGGACAAAGAAGACGGCCTTTTTCAAACTATTTCTGTGTCTAAATTAAATTTATTGAACCACAGTTTGCTTATTAACAGTATTTTTGATTTCTATTTAACTCATTGAGGTGAAGTTAAAAGAAATATGTCTGAGCAAAGTTAATTGTTATGAATTAACCAGCCATGAAATCACCTAGTTGTTCTTAGTTGTCCAAAGTTCTTAAGAGATCAGTGGTCTCCATGGAGAAAGTTAATTACCAGCCCTCCAAAAGTTAGGGTTTCATGACTCCTCAATGCAAGACATATTGAAGCTTGCAGTTTGCTTAAAAAAACAAAAAACAAAAAAACAAAACAAAACAAAAAAAAAAACACTTAAGAGTCAGAGATGGTGAGAAAAAAGATTCTCTACTCTGATGAGACCATGATAAAACTTAAGCAGTATGTCTGGAGAGAACTAGGCACTGCTTATCGACCGTCCAATACAATGCCATCAATGAAGCACGGTGGTGGCAGCATCATGCTCTGGTGGCTCAAAACCTGGAGTATCTCTGGGGATCTAAAAAGGGACATCCACTAAGTTCACCAGGTGTGAAACCTGTTGCATTGTTCCCAAAAAGACCAATTAGATCAAAAGGTCCTTCTACTAAATACTGAGAAAAGGGCATCAGTACTGAGGATCACGTGTTTTAGTTTTTTTCTCTGTTTTAATGAGAAAAAAAGTTTTAATGTCTTTATAATGCTCTATGTACATTGCAAAAGGATAAAAATAATCACAATTATTTAGCAAATGGCTGAAAGAAAGTTTACCTGTTTAAATGCTAAAGGTTCATTGTAGGATCACAAAGATTGTAGCTGATAAAATGTTTAAAAATTTAAACCATTTCACTATATTACAGGTATGCTTTCTGTTTGTTTAGAGGCTATTTGTTCTTTAAGAGTATTTCTGGCTCTAGAACCATTTATCATAACTGCACCATTTTCAGGTGATGTTCTTGCCCGTCTCAACCCATTTCTTCACGTATAGACTCATTTTGATTCAGAGCCACTGTCTGTCTGGCCCTTTCAAACGTGGCATTTGAAAACTGGACGTCACACTCGACTATTTCCTTGATTCTGTGAACTGAAGATGATAACCTTCCAAATACTGTTCAATTTTGAACACAGAATGAATTTTTAGATTTCTAAGGGCTCAAAATAGGATCCAAGGTGTAAAGAGCTTTACGTTAGGCTTAAGGGTTTAAGGGTTTCATTCAACACAAATTCCAAATTGACACTGTTTCCAATTTTGGAAACATGTGCTTGAATAAATAAGGAGTTTGGTTTAATAGTGGACCATAGAATAATCACATTGTGTTTTTTTTTTTTTTTTTTTTTGGGGTCTTTAAGCACTTCCTGATGAAGAACCATTGCATTTAATACAACAAAAAGCAAATAGCAAAAATTTTCATCCATCATAAATGCTTAAACCTGCTCATTTTAAAGCCTACCTTACTTAACACTGCAACACTTGATGAATTCCATACTAATGTATTACACTCAACGGCCACTAAGTACAGCTTGCTATTATCAGATTGGACTCCCTTTTGGCTTTAGAACTGACTGAATCATTTGTGGATACTTTCTCTATTTCTAACCATTCTCTGCAAACTCTATCTAGACATGGTTGTGGGTGAAAATCTCAGTAGATCAACAGCTTATGAAATAAACTATGCCGGGTTCACTTAAATCATATGTTTCCCCATTCTGATGCTTGGTTTCAACTGTAGCAGATCTTTACCATGTCTACATGCCTAAATGCAGGGAGTTGCTGCTATGTGATTGGCTGTTTAGAAATTGGCATTAACGAGCATTTGGACAGGTGTACCTAATATAGTGGCTGGTGAGTATTTATATCATCTATTTCCCAAGGCATAGCATTAACTGCATCTGGCTATTTGTCCCCCTTTCCAAAATGTCATCCAACTACATTGTCGAGTTTTTTTAAATTCCTTGACTTTTCTGAAGACGTTGATCACTTTTTTCAATGATTATCTTGTAACTAAACACAATATTGAATGCAATGGCACTAAAATGTTCTTTACCAATCATAGAGACGCTGCTGGAGAATCCTAGAATAGACATCATTAAAGGCCTGAAAGGAGCCCAGCTTCACTGCGGGGCCATCAAGGCTGATTTAAGTGAGTGCTGTATAAAGATAAAGTCTTCTCGGCTGCACAGGTGAAGTGTACGCGCATCACTGTATTCCACCAGCGTTATCTCAGCAGCCAGGCACAGTCGTTACGACCTGATGTGAAGCGGAAAAAGTAAACCCTCACACGTCAACACTTTCAAAAGAAAAAAAAAACTGAAGGAGTCAAGGGTGTCGGCTATCATCATGTGGGGCTTTTCACAAGAACTGCCTCAGCTTTTACCAGGAAAACTTGAAGATAATCAGAGTAATCCGACATGTTTCAAGCTGTGCAAGGAAAGAGTCATTTTCACGCTGCCAGTGGAGGGTTTTCGTGACCGAGTGGCATTTAGGAGCAATTCCATGCATAGAAGTTCATGACAGCATGTCCAAGCAAAACACACCTTCTGTCAACGAATTCAAGAGGGAGATTTACATCTGACAGCACGGGTCGAAGCGTCTGTAGCTGCCGATGGGAGCGAGAGGGGATTTGTGCACTGTACATCAGAGATGAGCGTTAATTGTAGAGCCGTCATATTAGAAGGCATTAAAAGCTCCTCGTTCAGATCTGAGAACCGCACTGAGACACAATAGACAGCCCTTCTGTTCTCTTTCTGTACTGCTCCACTTCTTCAGCTGACGGCTTACAGTATGGAACAAAGGAACATGATTGAAAGGATTAGAAAATATCTTTGAAGCTTGCACTTGATTAAAAGTTACAGGAAAAACTTTTATCATCTTTCATGGAGCATTCGGATACTACTGCTACAGCTCCAAATACATTGTATTCACTGTAGATAACAGAGTGATGAACTTCAACTTTCATTTGGTATGGCTAAACGCACCACCGCAATCAACGTGGCTGCAAAGTTGAGAGAAAGCAAGATTTTTTTGTGTGTGATCAATTGTCCCTGAAATAATAATTTTATTCCGAATTAACTTATTTTAACCTCCTAAGCCCTAAGGCCTATTTTCCAAAAATCTTATACAATAGCTTTGACATGGTCTGAACTGCAAATCGTGGTATCAAAATGAAGATGGGTTCTTGAAGAGTGGTGTGGATGAGTCAATTTGACAGTCAAGAACACTGGTTAAGAGTAAATGATGTTGAATTGGCCAAAAAATGAACTCCGCCAAAAAACCCCCACGTTTCCTCTGAATAGTTTTGCTTTCCCGTGCTCACTTTGAAATGCTCCTCAAAATCAAATGAGACCTTTATTTAACCTTTGTGCTGAAGACAACAAGCGAAAAATATGTTGAAAACAGAATGTGATTTGCATTCATCAATGGGGGGGGGGGGTAATTCCTCATTCACGCCTGTGTCATGGCTATAAAAACATACCCCAGCTCACATCTCATCTTAGTCTAGCAAAAATGAAAAACATTTGTAAAGATGGATATTAAGACATTTTACTGGTTAAATTCTTCAAAATGGCAAAAATTGTATTCTGTTTTAACATTGTATTCTAATGGATTCGAAAATAGCCCAAATATTTCCAACCCCCACTGGCCCTGAATCATCTTCAATCCATTTATCATCAGGCACAATCAAGAAAACATCTACAGTGTACTGGGATAACGACTGGCTTCATTCCTTCAGCTCAGTACAGATGTGTGGTAAGCAGAAAATACCACTGAAACAGCAATGTGGTGCTTTTTCCACCCAAAAATGTGCTTATTCCTGAAAAACATGACTTATTTCAAAACAGATTAACATAGTAGGGAGATCTGTGGCATTTTGTTATCAACGTTTTCCCAGTTTTTGGTTTCGTCAGCAAATACACATCACCAATCAAGCTGAAAGTACTAACAGGGAGGAAACTAGACGGCCAAAACCCTACAAAACAACATGCCAGCTCCACTCAGAAAGAACCAGACGAGATAAAGAGCAGAAACTTTCAGGCTGAGGGCGAACAAGCCTTTCAAAAGAATGGCACAGATTAACAAATCAACAAAACAAAAGATGCGGCTAATCACCGTAATGTTCACTTTAAACTGAAGCTCAACAACAAACCTCAACAACGTTCACAGAAAGTATGGTGAGACATGTGCACTTGTGTAGAAAATCCATTAAAGAGTGCTAGGAAACTTTTGAAGCTGAATTATTATTATTTATAATGAGCCTAATGCAACTCAAATCAGATTGTTTTCAGCCCGTACGCAGCATGTATCTGATTTGGTTTCAACCATCTGAAACGCTCAATTCTGATTTTCTCAAATTGTGACCAAGGTATCTTTCATATGTGGTCATGCACCAAAAATCAGATGTATTCGACTTTTTACATTACGAATCTCAATTCAGACACACTTTCTCACAGTTAAAAGTTGCTGGAAGAAGAATTTTGGAGCAGCATACATTTAGACAAAGGTTAGATTTGCGTCACATATCCTTAATGTGAGCGAGCATCCACCCCCTCTAATCTCTAAAAAGTTTATTTTTAAAAGTGGCCCTTGTAAAGATTATGAATGATAATTATTAGTTTAGGCACCTGTCCTTATACCAAAGGTGTAAACAAGTAAACAAATCTTTAAAAAAAGAAGAGGGGGTTACAACAAATATATCTAAAAGCTGAAATGTGCCTGTCCGAGGAGTAATGTTTTCAAGGTAGTTTTAAAGGAAGGTAGTGCCGCATTGTTATGAACCAACTCAGTTTTTAAAATTTTCTACATTCTTTGATAAATGTACTGTGTATTCAATAAAACACAGTTCTTAGTGTGACAAAAGATCTCAACAAACCCTATAATGAAAGTTTTTTATGAAAGCAAAAACGATTCTTTGCATTTCGTAGAACATCTGATAGCTCCAGGCTGGTTCAAGACCCTACTGACAATACCCAAATATAATAGGGGGTCATTGACGGCTTGTGACGACTCTGAAACCTCAATTTCATTTTAAACCTTTCTGAACTTTCTATCCCTGATGGTTTGTGTCGTTTCCAATCTGTGGTTTGCCTTCAAAGTTATTAAATGCACTTTAATTTAAATATTCCCTACTCAACTACACTTCTATTACGGAAGCTATTTTGGTGCAATTATGGTCTTGACCGTACTATACACACACTAAATAAAACTGAAATAGAATTTCACCTGTGGGGCATAAGTGTTTATTTAATGCTTTGCCACATAAATTTATTATTAAAGTACTATTTTAACTTTCAACACACTTAGATAACGATGTGTTTAACTCCAAACCATAGCTTTTTAAAACGAAACAAAAATCCAATGAAATACTCACAATCTAATACAGAGTTCCGGCTCTTACCTTGGAAAAGCATCGAAGCAGTAGGTTTTGCGGGTGTCTGGAAATGCCACACGGAGGCCTGACATGAGGGGTGAGTGGAGGATCACAGCTGCACACTCGTACCGGGCGGCCAGATCCACGGTTGGCACCGTCCCAATACTTTGACCGTAGAGGATGATGTTCTCTGGGGTCACGCCATACCTTCACAACAGAAAGAACAGGTGAAAATCATTTTGTTCCCTCACAGTGCAATACTGTTAGAGACTTAAGAAATGAAGAACAAAAAAACAGCTATTAACAATCACAACAAAAATGATAAAAAAAACATACAAAAACTTAATTGTGTGTGTGTATATGATTACCAATGAATCAGTTTCACGGATTTATAAGTGCATAACATTTTAATAAGATGTATATACAATGATATTGTTTCATCAAATACATATCGTCCAAGTTGTACATCATTGCTGTAAAATTGATCAATAGAAGACCAAACTTGTCAAAAAGGATTTGAAACCACAAGTCTGCTTGAGAAAAAAAAAAGTGTCAGACTGGTAAGAGATATCCAAAACACAAGAAAAAAAACCAGCACTTCGTAAACTGCTTTGTCAGATTGGTTTGAAGTGAATCAGAATATTGGTTTAACGAACTGGTAAGAGATTTTTCAAACACAAGAAAAACAAACCATCATGACTGCCATGTGTACACGTAGCCTGGCTATTTAGTAAAAAAATTCTCTGGTGGTATTTTTCCAGGGGTGGGTGCATGATAACTATTGGGGTCGACAATGGAAAATTAAGACATCATTCCGTTAAGTAGGATATCATGACATTTTGCCCCAATAACAAGTATTTCTCAGCTCAGCCGCGCTCTATACATTCAATGACTTAAGTGACATCACAACCAGGGTGCAGCCTTGAGTGGCAACAAAGGACATGGCATCAATGGTGAGGATCTCCTTTAAACTTTCTGAAGATGACTGTTCCACTTTCATGAGGGAAAAGTAGCGCTAACTTCAACACTACAAACCTCGGCAGTCACCTCAAACATACCATCGCTTCGATTGAACGTGTTTGGGGATGCCCAAGTTGCTAAAATTTTAACAAGGGCACGGCTAAGAGGCAAACTTAAGAGGTCTCACAAATCTCTGCGAGGTTCTTGACAACACAGACGTGACCCACTGGCTTTGGCTATTGACTATTTAATAATTAAAATGAGGGCGCTTGATGACCAGCCTTTCACCCGTCTTGAGGACAGATGCTTTTCTCGTTTGATAAATCACTTTTCGGATGTATGTCTTCCATCCAAATATAATGTGATCATTTAATAAATAAATTTTTTATTGTGCATCCCTAGTTTGGACATGTAAACGGCTTTGGCAGATCAGTTTGAAATTAATTTGGATATCGGTCTGAAAAACTGGTAGAAATTCCAAACGTAACGAAGAGAATCCACAAGTGTCCACACAACAGATCGGTTCGAAAAGAAATGGGACAATTGTTTCACTGACATGACCAGAGAAATTCCACACAAAAAGAAGCCCCTGTTGTCTAAACCCCTTTAACAGTAAAGTACAGCACTGAAGTAGCAACTCAGAGGTAGGTTAGAACCGAAAGAAAGTAAGCTGAACAGATATCATAATTCCTTTAAATACAAGTTGCTTCGGACAAAAGCTTTTGATAAAAAGATACAAATCTTCAAATAGAACAGAAACTCTGAGCGAGTCTTGATTCAGACGGCCAATTAAGCTTTGGTTATAAACAGTTAACAATTTAATGAATGTTCCGTTGAATCCTCAAGCCCACTTTTGAACATTGTCACAATTACAAACTTCACACAGACGAATTACAAACCCAGATCTAAAGTTGACACTATTATCTGCTCAAAGAAATGCTTGAGGCAGGAAGTCAAATGGCAGACGGAGAGGGAAAAGCAGAAAGACCATGCTCTGCTCTTTGGGTTATTTCTGTTCACTGCTTTCATTCTGAGCAGTCGAGCTTGACACCTGATCAGTGCCTGTGAGAAATAAACTAGGGACTCTCTCTCTCACACGCACACGTCTGATGCCTGACCTTAGATCAGACTTTTACCACAGGCATGCTCCGGGCTGCCAGAGACCAGCTGCAAGAACAAAGCTCTCGATGGCAGCACATTTAAAGTCAGTTCTCAGCCTTTGAAAGACTCTTCAAGGCTTGGTGAAACAAACACTGGTAGCACAACATTGAGGTGTGCAAAACATATCTTGCAAACTTTCATATGCCCAATCAAATACCTCATATTTAAAACTCGCTCTTGATAAAGCTTCATTAAGTAAAATCCTTTTCTAAGATTTCTAGGATGTTATTTTTATTCAATATTAGAATGATGGGTGAAATGTTCCTGTTCAAACTCTAAATTCTGAATCAAATTTTTCTTTTATTTCTTTAAGGGCGGCAGACCACCTGAAGCAGTTTACATTGTATTTTACACTAGTGTCGTATTGACTCAGTGGGTAAAAGTCAGGAACGTTAAACCAAAATGATATTTGCTAGATGGATGAAAAGGAAAACGGCCTGGCAGAATGTGGGCATTTTGGTTTTTAAACATTGGATGGTAAAGTGGCTCATAAAAAGTGCTCCGTGCCAGGAACATCTGTGAGCACAGATATTGTATCCCCATTGCAAGGCAATGTTGTGAGCAAAAAAAAAAGTGATTAATTTAGTAAAGAGTGAATGTTGTTCTGTTTGTTGGCAAAATATGACGCCTTAAAATTATTATTTCAACCTACAAATTTGACATGATCTTCAAGACAAAAAATTGCTTTTGGTTCTGTATGTCTTAAAATACAGTTCTAATAAAAATCTGGTTTTAAGGTAAAGTACAATAGTATGAGGCTTTTGAGGGCATTTTTGTCAGTAGAGGTGTTGACTGATTGCTCTAGATCAGGGGTCACCAGATTTGGTCTTGGAGGGCAAGTATCCTGAAGAGTTTGGCTCTAACTTTAATTAAACACACCAGAAGCAGCTATTTAAGGTCTTTTTAGGTATACCAGAACTGGAATACTTCCAGGCAGCTGTGTAAAGGCACGTTGGAGCTAAACTCCAGGACAGAGTTTTGGATTACTTGTGAAGTCTTGCTGAAATGATCCGTTAAGAGAAGAAATTGTGGCCAGCAAATAAGATTTCAATCTGATCTTAAATTTCTCCATATTTCTTTTCAACATTTTATCATTTGAATGATTTGTTTTACATTGGGCTCTTTGCACCCCTTGTTGACCCATGACTTAATCCCATTATCTGGCTGATCAATCAGTCCAGCTCAAATGAATTTTTTTCCTTTATAGGCCACCAAGAATAAAATAGGCTTTTGAATGCGTAAATGTGGTGCAGATCTTTCTTTATTTGCTTAATTGATACACGCACTAAATACAGGTCTTGTTTCAGTGTTTCACATTGCTTTAGTTGCAGAGTGAGGCTAACTGTTTGCTAGAAAGCCTGAAACCATGTTATTCCATCCAGTTGTTTTGTGGAACGGGAACCGGCGCTTGTTTGAACAAGCCATTTCTCATTGCTTTAGTTAAGGCAAAGAAAACACAGCATTTGCATGAACTCGAGTGCTTTCGCTTGTGAGCACATGCACGTGTTTTCAGTAGTTTTCCACATCTTCCAAAAGGAGATGCTTGTGCTAGATGCAGCCTGTTTGTTCTGGCTCTTTTCTGTATCTGTGCGTGCAAATGGATGGGCTCAGAGATCCTTCAGGTATTAGCACACCCTTGCTCATCCTAAATGTAATTTGAGATCAGATAGGGTAATTATTGAGGTGTAAGCAAAGGTTATGTTCTCTTTCGAGAGGATGAACTTTCTGCTCAAACTGTATCTGTTGCATGAGTGACGGGAGCACATAGACCACTGATAAGAGCCTCTGATTGGTTTGTTTTGGCACGATCCCACTATAAAGAGATTTGTACCACAGCCTAATCTTGAAATCACCCTCATGTCTTCAATGCACATGTTGGTTTTTATCAGGCCTCGCCTGTCGATTTTAAAAGTTCCATACTAAAGATTGTATTAAAATGTGGGGCCAAAAATGGTTTGGAGATTAAAAAAAAAGAGACAGGCAGCATGTTTCCTCCTAAAGATATTTTAAATTATGTCTTTTTCAATTTTTGGATCTACTATTAAAAGCATAAAATCTGTCAGTGAAATGTAGCAATAAATGACAAGTTTAAGTTTTTGTTATATTTTCTGTACGTGCAGTAATCTAAAAATTAAACATAAGGTAGTAACGTTCACAGAATTCTCATTGAAATTAGTCTTTGTGAGTCTTCTTGTGGTAAATGTCAACTCAAAATTGATTTGCACAAAAGAGTTACAATAGAAATAGACCTCTAGCAAGGATCTGAAAGGAATAATAAAATAAACCGTATCATGAGATAAACATTATAACAAGGAACAGAAGAGTGTAGTAGTGTATGTGGTTTATCAACCCTACTAAAACTAAATCATTATCTAATACCAGATACATCTTGTTCTTATTTATTTTTACAATACAAACAAGACAAAAGCACAGAAGTGAAAAATACATTTTATGCATCTATATGCAAATAACTCAATTGCAATTACTTTTGTGTCAGGACTAGAATGCAGCCTTTGGCTTCTCAGTAGGCTGCAGTTATATTTATATTTAACATAATACATACAAAGTTTTCACAACATTTCACTAAATGACCAACATAAGTCTTGTAGAAAACGGGTTTAAAATTGGATGAAATTCTCTCTTGGTAAAAATGTGTCTGCAATGAGTAAATCGACATATCAAGGTGATAAGAAACATCATGCAACAACTAAATCAAGATTATTTCTAAGGACACAAGGATGATCACTGCTCACACCATGATGGCTATCCCAATATTATGTTCAGTATTTAATATGCACCACAATATTACAAAAAAAAAGGATTTGCTAAACTATATTAAAACAAACTACTACATTTAATACTTAACCTGTGATAGTATCATTACATGGAACTTAAAAAGCATAATAATATATTATTATCTAATTTAATTATGATAATCTAATAAAGGTGTGCTATTAAATTCTGTCAACCTCTGCATCCAGAAACAACTATGATACCGGCTGAAAGAAAAAAAAAAAAAAAAAAAAAAAAAAAAAAAAAAACAGATTGGCTTATTTTCTACCTATATATGTAAAACCAGAAATAATGAATGTTATCTTGTTTTGTTAAATTATTAAAAATCATCAAAACACAGTAAGCAAACCCATATAAGCAAGCCTGTCTGTCTAGTTCACCATTCATCAAGAAAAAGTCTTGGAAAATGTATATTATTCCATCAGTTTTGCTTTGTATGGATCCCAAAATACATTTCCCCATCCGTCAGGTGGCTCACAGTATTGACTCTACTTGATGGAGACAAATCACCTTACTGATGTGTTTTCCCCCCTCTCTCATCCCATTTATGAAACTTGATTTTCAAGCCTGAACCTCGAGCGTGTCGTTCAGCTCTGGGACAGGGTTTGTTTACTGGAGAGATTACTGTTTGGCTCTCTGCTTGTGAGATGAAGATAAAGACCATGTTCCATCACTTGAAAACATCCCTCAGGAGTTTCGAGGTTCAGAAGCTCAAATACTCAAACATTTCTCATGAAGTAGATTTTTATGTACAACGGTTGAGTGTCCACAGCCTGAACTCGAAATCTCACGATTGTCCTCTGAAGATTTCATTGTCCTTTCTGATTTCATTGCATCTACTCAGTCCTGTGTGAGGAAGTAAAGTCTGTCCATGATGCATTTCCATTTCCTGGACGATTGAGTACTGAGTGCCAATGAGTGAATATAGTCACAGATGGTGGAGATATGAAATCAGCAAGCTGTTTGGTCTGTAGATTAGTTTTAAAAAGGAAATAAATTTAATTACTGAAACTTTATTTCCATATTTATTATTCTCCGAGTTCCTCTAGCGAATATACAATAATACACCCACTGGCCACATTATTAGGTGCACTGTAGTAGTACCAGGTTGGACGCCTTCAGAGCATCCTTGATGACATAGATACAAGTTTTCTCCATATTGACATGGTAAAGTCACCGTTCCCATCAAACCCCAAAGGTGCTCCACTAGATTGTACTCAATTGACCTCCACAGTCACTAGATCTCAGAGAACTCATAGTAATGTTCAAGAAAGCAGTTTGCCATGATTTGAGTTTTATGACATGGTGCGGTATCCTGCTGGAAGTGATCATCAAAAAAAGGGATGGACATGGTTGATACAAGGCAGGATGGATGCATGCTTTCAAGTTGTTGGTGCCAAATTCTGATCCTACCATCCAAATGTTACAGCAAAAATAGAGATTCAGACCAGGCAAAATTTTCCCAATCTTATTTTGTATGATTTTGGGAAGCCTGAGCGAATTGTAGCCTCAGTTTCCTGCTTGGTGAGTGTACATTGTCTGAAGACAGCGCAGAAGAGCACTAGTGTTTCATGTCTTTTGCATAATTACAATAGATAAAACATTGTTGGCACTTTGTGACGTTTTTTTTTTTCCATCTTTGACGTATTCATTAGCAAAGCCAAATTGTCTTGACTCCGTTGATCGTGTCTTTTCAAAGCAAAACACATGTCCGCAAACAATTATCAAATCAACGAACTGCTACTTTGTGTAAATATCCAATTAGCAGGGTGGAACTTCTAGTGTTTCACTCAGCCAGTGGAGGAATAGTCAGTCGCATTGAGGAGACACCATGAACACGGTAAAGAAAGACATTTCGGCTTTCCTGACAACTACAACAAAGATGGAAAAGAAACGTAAACTAATTCCCTGACATCTTTTCAAATTCATTAACTAATAAAAATACATACATTAGCTCAAATTCAAATGAGGAACTGAAAAATGCTGTATTTTCATGGACCAATCATCACAAGCTCACAGACATAAAATACATAAGAAAAAATAGACATAACCAAAACAATACCACAGGGATTGTAACATAGTCAACCGAATCCAAGCATTGTGATACATGATCAATAGCTACACAATGGTCTCATTAATGGCTGATTCATGTCGATTCAAGAGGCTGATACTGCTGAAGCAGCATGCACCAGTTAATCATTTACAACCATAGGTGTTTGCAGGTCATTCGTCAGAATCTGCCAAGAAAAGCATCCCTAGAATTCAACTTAATAATGCAAATATTGATTAAATGGTCTACCTTTTTGGCTGTTTAAAATAAAGCCAGAACAATATTTTAGAAAAGAGAAATCTACAACAAAAAAAGATACAAAAAAAAAATAAAGCAGAAAGAAGTCATTAAAGATGAGAGAAAACAGAGAAGCTTGTGATCCTGCACAGGACGGATGGTGCACAGTGAAGTCTGTTTCATGGAACTGTCTTTCAGCCAAAGCAAACATTTACAGATGGATTTTGGAAAATTCGCAAGTGGCTGCCAATCCAAAAATAAGATTCCTCTCTGCACTCAAACTTTTAAATGAACTGTTTGGCCAACAAGGAAAGTGTACAAACCGGTTACTAAACCAAAACTACGAACTAAGCATTGGAGGCAACTTCTGTAAAACTATTGAATACTGATTTTTTTTTTTTACCAGCTATGGTACCATCTTTTTTATTGTATTTTGTCTTAATCAGAAGAGGGGAGTAAACTGAATTATTAGCATTTTGGGTAAGCGATCTCTGAAAGTAATCCATCTGAATATGAATTTTGGATATGCAAATTATGCTTCAAGTGAGCACTGGTGTGTGTAATGGAGAAGCAGTGCTGCTTCCTTCAGATATTATTCACAGGAGGAAGTTATGTTAGAAACGCTCAGTCTACTCTGACAGCCTCCTTGCCTTCTGGAGAAAGAACTTTCTAGGAGTTCCATTCTCGTGATGGAAGATCTTAGAAAGCTCTCAGGATAAGGTTTGAACATGTAAGTGGTTCTTGGATCAAAGGCATCACATCCAATCACTGTAACCAATTGAAGTTTAAACAGATCAAGCACTTACTAATATTTTTATTTTATAAAGAGCGATGGCTTTATATATATATTAGGGGTGTAACGGTACGCTAAAATCGTATTCGGTTCGGTACAGTGTCTTGGAGAGTTCGGTTCGATTCATTCGGTTCGGTACAAAACAATAAGAACTTACATATTCTTTATTTTGAAAAGCTGCCAATACACAGTAGAATTCTTGCATAAAATAAATAAAAGTGACACATTTGGGTGATATTTTAAATAAATTGCACTCTTTATAAAAAAAAACACATTTTTTTAAATAAAAAATGAAATACTGCAACTAGTTAGGATAGATAGGATAGATTACCCATCCACATTTTCTGAAGAGAGCACAGATCTGGTTGCAGTGACAATATCTCCAGCAGTAGAAAATGTTAGATGTGTTGCCTGCCCTATCTCCGTGGAACAATGTCGGCATACAACTTTAAATTTATCCACTCGTCTATCCCCGTTATGTATTTTAACAGAGAAGCCAGTGTTCTCAAACACGAGACCGTAGTGAGGTGAGAGGGTCTTCAAGCTCTGGCTTCCCTTTCGCT
>SRMA01026679.1:67487-124378 GCA_007224835.1 Danionella cerebrum
TATATATATATATATATATATATTTAATGTGTTGCTTGGTCCCTTTTTCATCAAGGTTCACTCCAAGATGCTGAACATAGATGTTCTCAAGCAAGTTCATAGGAAACTGTCAAAATAGCAAGGAGTGAAATGTTATTGTTGACGATATACAGGTCTCTTGCTAAATCAGTAATAATTCTAGTGGATTTTGAAGTTCTTTCACAACGTGTGTGGCTTCAAGACAGCAAAAAGCAGGAAAAAAGACTAATGAGCCAGTGAGAAGCTACCTCTGTGGTTTGGAACTGCTTTGAAACCAGAAACTAAGCACACAACTATAATGTAAGTTTCGCAAAAGAATGGTGGTTTTAAAAAAATAAATAACGTACAAAAACACAACCAGTAATCAAAATTAGTAAGTACGACCAACCAACCAACATGGGAAACAAGATTCTTCCTAGTAGGTACTATCTTAATCTAAATACCTAAGGCACTCAACTTTATGCATAGTAGAATAAATATAGAATACATATAGACTGAACAGAGCACATACAATGCACGTTGGCAACATTGTCACAATCATGTGATTACAAAGAGCTGTCTTTGGACACTAGGGATAAAACTTTAGATCTGCACATGGTTGGGTTTAGTTTCAGAACCATATAAAAAAAAAACTTGGTTGGAAGAATAGAACAATTGTTGTAATTATTAAAATGTAAAAGACATTTGAGAGACAGTCAACTCACACAGTCAACAGTTGACATTGTAAACCCAATGCTGCATGTAAGTCAAACAAGTCAGTGAGCATGACCAGCATGACCAGCATTGGCATGATCATATGACGATATAACATTTTGGTATAAACTCCACTCATCCCAAGTGGGACGATCACACTTCGGATGAGGAACACAATGCTCGTCAGGTTTACGTATTTGCCCACCTGTATATATTGTCACAACAATGTGTTGTGATGTAAAAATGTAACAATATCTATCTTAGAATTACTAAAATACATCATCTATGAAGTACAGGACACTCCAAAACCATCATTGTTGATTTAGCCATACTTCACTTACAAGCTCGTATGCTAATCAAACTAGAACCTGTTCTTTTCTGTGTGGCCTTAAACCTTTTTCATTTTTTTTTCCCCATTACAGTATAAACATTTAAATATTTTTAAAGATCTTTAAATGTATTGTTATAACTCCTAATTATCATCATTAAAGTAAATTTGATCAATTATAGTTGCTACATTTTTTGGCCAAACTGGTTATCTCTAGAATTAACTACATTTTACAAAAGCCCTGTCCCACTTTGTGCCTAGTGCAATTCCACCTTGTAGCTGATCAAATATTTAGTTTGTGATGGTGCAGAAAGGCAATTATGATACTAAATAATCAGATCCATTTATTGCTATAAAAGAAAAAGGTACAAAGAACATACTAAAGACTAAGACGGCAAATTGCCTTTCACATTGCATATGATGTTCCATAGGGTTCAGTTTTAGGCCCAATTGTGTTTAAATTTTGTTCTATTTGACTGCTTCAAAGGTGACCAAAGTTGTTTTCCCAAACAATTAAGCCAGCTGGGTGTAGTGTAGTTAAAGAACTGTTGACATGTTCCTTTAAATGCCACACTGCAAAAAAGATAAGTGTATGCGATTTCAGCAAATGTCAGTGACATTTCAAATTCTGTAAATAAAAGTTTATTGCAACCAAGAAACATTTTAACCAAGTTACAGCACTTAAAATGTTCACATGTTAGTTGCAAAGTCTCAGACAGCATGGCTAAAGCTATTGACATGCTCGAGATGAGTCAACAGGCATTCACAATGACCTCAAGACATTCCTTAGATTACAGCCTTACATTGAGACCGAGTTGTTTACTCTTCACCAACATTAAAGTAAATATAATTGAAATATTTCATAGGATGGTGGGATAAAAATGTTATAAAATGAGAAAAACGTGTTGAGTGCAACATATTGAGCTTGGACGGTCTTACATGCAGTACAAAGACTGAAGCTGAAGGAAATGAGCTTGAACTATGGGAATGAATTATGTAACAAGTTCATCATCAAACCTCTCGAATTGGGACTCAAAAATCTTTAAAATGTATACAGACAGATGCAAAGATTTTAAATCTTAGTTCGTAAATGCACAACTTGCTTTAACATTCAGTTCTGTTTAAATTAGCAAAAGAGCTAATCTAAAAACAACAACAGCAAGTGTGAACAGAATAAGAACACAACAACCAAACCCAATTAACACGTTGGTTAATGTTTTAGAGAAATCCTTCTTAACATAGGCACCCAGCTGCACTGGATTACACCGAATCATACATCTTCATCCACACGCCATTTTTCCCCAGAGCTTTAAACGAATGTCACACGGACATGGTTCAGTGTTTCCGGCTGAGGGTGAAAAGGGCATTTTAATTAGCCTACATTTCTGATAACAACTGGAGTTTAATCCATAACTAATTTTCAAGCAATTCTTAGCTTTACACTTGGTTTGAGGAAGCTGTTTGTCACAGAATCAATGAGTCTTTAAAATGTTATCCATGTTTACCTGGATAATGAATCAATTCCACACGCAGCTGCAACCTTTGACTCTTGATACAAGTGTCTGTATGCCTCAACCAGTAAACTATTTGTGACTGAACTTTTCCCTAACTACAACACCTTGAAAGATAAAACAGAAATAATAAAAATAAGCATAAGATTAAAAAGAATTGTTATTCCAATATTGAGCATCTTTGGAAGATGTGAAACATGTTATTAGAGCAAATATTAAACAGTACAAAATGACAAATAAATAAACACGTGAAATAAAAAGAAGCCTACACCCACTCCTGTGGCAGCCTGATAATCCCATCCCCTCAGCTTTCCATCTCTCCCGAGGCCGTGTTCCTCTTACAAACACAATTTTCAGCTTCATCCTGAGTGCCAATTGACACACTCAGCTCATTTTATATACAATTCCTTTAAAAGCTTAAATGCTGGCTTCATTGCGTCACTGATCAACTGCAAGAACCTTAACCAAGAAAAATCCAAAGACAAGCCTTTGGATACATTTTAAACAATTAACTTAACTTAATCATATTAAATAAGAGTTCGATCATCCACCAACCAGCGTCTTTAACCTCTTAAGCCCTGAGGCCTATTTTCCGAAAATCCTATACTTTTACTTTTTAAGGCATTTCTCAGCTTTTACAAGGCCTAAACTGCAAATCTTGGTATCAAAATGAAGATAGGTTCTTGGGGAGTGGTGTGGATGAGTTAATTTGACAGTCAAGAACACTGGGTAAGAGTAATTGATGTTGGAATGGCCAAAAAATGAACTCCGCCTAAAAAAAAACCACATGTTTCCTCCAATATCTCCTTATTTTACTTATAACGAAGCAAATAAACACAATCAATTGTAACCACTACATGTCAAGAACATCTGTAGCAAGTTTGGTGTTCATACTACAAGAAACTAATATTCTGTAAAGGTTTTGATTGAACAAAGTTCAGGCGTAATCCATGTTGGCACAGTTTGGCACAATTTGGCACAATAATTGAAATATGGAAAAAATCTTGTCCAAAGCTTCAGCTACGTTCATAGTCTTGTTTTCTTGCTTATGAGACATGATTTCAGCAAAAAAACCTCCTAAAGAAACACTGTAAAAGGGGGTAGAAGCTCATTTACGCCATCTTGCTGCGCTTTTGGGAACATTTCATTCACAAACGCTTTCGACGTCGAGCTTCTGCGTGTCCCTACCCCCCGATCATCTGTCCAATCCGGGAGCTCTATATATCGCTGGAAAGCTCTGAATCTGAAGAAGCCAATGAGCTCAACCATTTTGAGACTGACGGGATCGCCGACGAATCACACGACGCGCAGCGTGGAGAGACCACCTCTTACGCACGGGGAGTCATTCCATATTTGGTGACGTAATGACGCCACAAAGCTACAGAAATAATCCAAAATGGAGTTTCCGCGAAGCTATCGACCCGACATAACAACAAACGGACTTTTATCGCTATGGAAATAACTTTTTGTTGAAAACAACGGCAAAGGTAAGACAAGATTTACATGCTTGCTTGGTTTTTGCTGGCGTTTTTTCGGGGAACTTTCGCTCCCTGCTCTGAAATACTTCATGCAATGTAAATGAGTTGCATATCGCTGGATTCAGCTGGTTGTTAGCTTTCATTTGATGCCATGGTTTTGGTGTTTCCGTTTATATTGTGGATACATATCGCACATAAACAAAAACGTGGTCATGAATTATACTCCGGACATGTTGTTGTTTATTTGCATGGCGTTCGAGCTGTGGTTAACGGATATGAAATTGAATTAGATACGTTTTTAGAGGAGTTTCCGCTGAACACAACAGTATTTAATATGTGTGGGTTATTCTCAGGGTTCGTGAGCTATGAGTGAAAATGTAACGCACAAGGGGGCAAGTCCCCGGTACCGGGGACTCTCGGGCTTAAGAGGTTAATAAACTTCATTACCTGGATTAGTTTATACATGTTGCCTGAAAACACCTGTGACCACAATAAAAAAAAAAAAAAACCTGCACACAATCCCTTAAACATCTTCACTAGAACAAAGAGCAGTCTATGGACACCAGAGACAAAACTTGAAACCTGCACAAGGCTGGGATGCACAGGAATTGGAAACTATGGTGAGAAGGAAACAACTGTTGGAACTATTATTAGGCAATGGAAGAAAACCAATGAAGGTTTAACCCTTATTATGGGATATGCCTTGTACGGCATGGGAAGACCTTATCAGTGACCTAAAAAGCATGGAGAGCCAACTGAAAGGTTTCCATCAGTGAGGGAAAAAAAACACCATCAGTTACATTCTGCAGTGATACGATGACCCCTGCTGGAACCAGTACAGGTCCCTTCTGAAGGTCACTGAACACAATATGGATGATCCAAAGGATTTGATCAGTCAGACCAAAGACTTTTTTTGTATTTTACAAAGATAGACAACATTTTGGTAAATGTATTAAAGCAATCAATGTTTTAAAGTAAGTTATTGTGAAGAAATCCAAGATTTAAGCCATTAGCAATCTGACAAAGCAGCAAATATGAAGAACTTGAACATAACAAAAACACATCACAAGATTCATACCATCCAACATGCCAACCCTACTTTAAAGTATAAATAATACGATAGAAAAGCTCAGTCCTCAAAAGACACTGCAACACTCTGATCTCAACCATCTGAGCAGGTAATTTGGTTCATAAAAGCCAAGAACTGCTTCCATTTAAGGAGCACTGCAGAGTTTCTAACAAGCTTCCACCTGTGTGTGCAGGCGGCATGCGTCGGCTGTTTAAAGTGGATGTCCTCTGACCTCACAAGCCTCTTTACAGAGAGCTTCCATGTGTAACTGCTGAGGAAGGCTTTAATTTAAAGCAAGGAGGCCAGCTCCAAAGCACTTTCAAATCCTTTTACTGCTTTCCTGTGCAGTCTGGAATGACCCGGGAACCTCAGCTACCCTCGGGTTCAGGAGATTGCTTTTCTCAATGGAGCAGCTAAAGACCACATGAATTTGAAAACAAATTGACTTTGATTTCTTGACCTCTTCAGATTTGAATTTTCCAGCAAACCTTGCCAGATTATTATTCCATATGGTCTAATTTATTCAGAAATAAGTGGAAAATAAAGTGGGAGAACACAGAAGGATAGAGACACATCTTTTTAAAGGGAATCACAGATCAAAAACAAACTTTTCAGGTGTTTGTCCCTTTCAGGTGTACAGAAATGTTATTATTATCATTAGTGTGGGCAAACACCCCCGAAATGATCAAAATCCATCCAAGGATTTCCTATTAATCACAAAAAAAGTTTTAAAAATGATTGCTGTTAAACGACACAGTTCTATCTGTAGAACACATAGGATTTCATTATTAGCTGGTAATACATACACACCGTTTCTAGAAGTTATGAATACTAACCTCAACACCATTTTATGGCCCAGATTCCCACACTTATTAGCCACATCCATTTCTAACAGATTAATTCATGATCAGTTGTAAAAAAAAAAATCAGAACAACCTGTGTCGAATTGGACCACTTTTCAAGTCTCTTTAAAGTAATGCTCAGCAAGATTTGATTAATTAAAAATAACATTCTAAGAAAAGAAGTTAGATTATATTTGATCCAATTAAGAAAACCGAGGCACATTCAGCTCAGCAGAACTGAAGCTACTGGCATTGAGGAACAGAACCCAGTAGGAACCATCATTTCAGTTGCTTAAAAGCTAGCTGGAAGACATTGCATTGCAAATGCTCCGTTGATTAAATGCATCAACAGAAATTCAACCCGAGTGCCATTGGGAACAATGAGTGACAGTCAAAAATCTGTAGCAGGCACCATAGACTCAAAGAGATTTCAACCAAATCAATCCTAAATGTTATATCAAGAACCCACCAGTGCGGTTCCAATCCGGTTATTAAATCTGACATTGCGCTGCGCTTCCGTATCCTGGCTCTCAACTTTCCCATTGACAGACAATGGTAAAAGGTGCTGAAATTTTGACTATCACACCAAAAATGTTTTAAATCAAGCAAAAAAAAAAAATGTGCTATAACAAACGTTAAGAGTAGGGGTGTAACGGTTCACAGGGATGTATTGAACCGTTTCGGTGCGGCCTGTTCGGTTCGGTACACTTTCCGAACCGAGCTGAGCTCTTCAAGACACTGGACCGAACCGAATACGATTTTAGCGTACCGTTACACCCCTAGTTAAGAGTCAAGGTGTCCTAAAAGAAATAACGTTTATAAAGTGGAATGTGCTGTTCTGTTGTACAAGTTGGAGGAGAAACAAGTGTCTTGCCTTTAGCTTTAGGTTCTGAACCACAATAGCCACTTTATAAACGTTATTTCTTCGGACACTTTGACTCTGGGAGACTGAAGCACCAGGACCCGGAAGCAGACTTAAGCAGATTTCCGGACCGGAGGATGTAAAACCACCTGAACAAACCTGCAGGTGGTTTTAAAAGGGATTTCTCCCAATAAACTAATATATTACAGTAATTAACCAGCCTTGTGTGGTTACATATTTTAAAGCACCCCTATTTCATAAATGAAGGTAAAACAATGTTTGGCACTGGGAGTCTAGGAACATGTAAAATCAAAGACCATTGACACATTTTTCCAAACACTTTTGAGTGTCAAATCAGCAGCAACGGGTAGTTAAACGCAGTTTGAAGTGATTGGATTACTGCATGCAGAGTGTGAAAAGGCTCATGACAGAGCACAAGATTGGGGCTATAACCTCAATTTCTTAAAGTTGACTAATTTGCGAAACAAATTTAATTTTTTTTTTTGTGCAACTATACAGTGGGAAACTATTCTGTCTGGAGACCAGTCAAATTCAACCTTTAATACAAATCTTTTCTACTTTTGAAAATAACCATCAGTCCACATAAACAGCAAATAAAAAGGAACAAATAAAGTGTGTTATTTTTTCAGTCCTGGGATTAAGTCAACATTAAAAAGTCTCGATTCACGTTCTCAAACTGCACGTTACGATGCTCACGTGTGAACTGACTTGATGGAGAGATGCCCACTCTCCATGAAAATGCTAACAAGACCACTGCATTGACAATTTGTGCCATTCTGTAAAAGGAAAAGACGTGTTTGGACAAGGAAATGGCTGGGCAGTCATTGGAATTTGCAGAAGCCAACTCAAAATGGCTAGGGTGAGTTTGCCAAAGTTCCATAAGCTGCGACTCCATTCCCTGTCTCCAAATGACCCACTGATGCACCATACTGCTGCTGTGAGCTGACTAAAGTCTCACTTTGTTTCTGTTTGCACATGCTCAATTTTAGAGGAAGGGTGAAATCTGCTCATAGTGCTGCTTTGACAGTGCAATAACCTCATGGGAGGCTACGATATTTCCAAAACAGGTTTGATTTTCTTACCACTGAATATTCAAAACTAGAGAATGATTTCTTAATAGATAGGGCCTTTGAAACGATCACATCTTTCAAACTACCATTTTTCATTTAAAAACATTGAAATCCCCAATAATAGATAACAGCTCTACAAGGATTTACTGGGAATTGATAAACTAGTAAAATCTGCATTGGTTTGAAAAGCAGAAGGCGGTAAGCTTCAGTTTCACTTGCTGAGGGTTACACAAACCAAGATCTGTTTAAATCCCAATGGAATGGGATGTCATCTGTAAAAGATGTCTTCATCTAACAGTTTTTAAGGCTAAAGCCTCATTGACAAACCAGAAGAATCAGAAGGAGATGAAGCGCCACAAGTATCAGCGGGTGAGCATCAGCAGCTCCGGTGCCTCAACTCCCTGCAGCGTTGGTTAATAGCCAAGACGAATCAGAACACAACTTCCAACTATACAAAAATGTGGGGGGGGGGCTCTTGAGATTCTAAAGATATCTGTGCTGTTTCTAACGCCTACAATCTGAGAACATGTCGATCTGCTGTAAGTGGCTTCATTTGAAAAAAGCTGGTTATAGTGAAAGGCCTTACTGTGCTTTAATATCTTGTAATGGGACGACAGAACAGGCTGTTGGTAGAACTTGAATCTATTTAATAAAGTGCAAACAAAGGTTTCAAATACTAGCACCTTTCTGACTGGAACCAGTAGATCTGATATACTAGGTATGTGAGACACATTTCAGTTTTTGTAGCTGATCAATATAAAAGGCAAATATAGCTCCCCACCTCAGATTTGGCCCTTAATTTGGCCCTTGTCTGAGCAGGTCTGTAGCACAATGAAGGGAAAAATTTACTTAAACCTAAATTCCCTTTTTCGAACGGCAGTAGCTAAAGACACTATACGCTCCGGTGTCACTCTAAGCTCAGACAAATGTTATCCATTTTTATTATGTTTGACAAAAGGAGCTATTAGTTTGAAACTGACGACTTGCCCACATTGTAAACATTTATCCAGTAAAGACTAAAACCTCCCATCGTTACTTGGGGGGACAGAGTGCCACAGGCGGTGGTGGCTGAAACCATTACAGGACTACATAGGAAAGTTAACTTTCTTGTATTATTTCACAAATAACGAATATTAGGGGTGTAACGGTTCACGGTATGTATTGAACCTGTTCGGTTCGGTACACTTGCGTACCGTTTCGGTATTCGGTATTTTTGTAATAATTTAAATTTATTATTAGCGTGATATTAAGCGCAGTGGAACAATGTTCCAAGGCGAGTTTCCGCATGGACGCTATTGAGTGACGAGCACGAGCGCGAGTTGGAAAATGGAATCATATCAAAAGCAAAAGAGAAGCCAGAGCTTGAAGACCCTCCCACCTCACTACAGTCTCCTGTTTGGGAACACTTTGGCTTCTCTGTTAAAATACATAACGGGGATAGACGAGTGGATAAATGTAAAGTTGTATGCCGACATTGTTCCACGGAGATCGGGCAGGCAACACATCTAACATTTTCTACTGCTGGAGATATCGTCACTGCGACCAGATCTATGCTCTCTTCAGAAAATGTGGATAGGTAATCTATCCTAACTAGTTGCAGTATTTCATTTTTTATTAAAAAAAATGTGTTTTTCTTTATAAAGAGTGCAATTTATTTAAAATGCCACCCAAATGCGTCACTTTTATTTATTTTATGCAAGAATTCTACTGTGTATTGGCAGCTTTTCAAAATAAAGATTATGTAAGTTCTTATTGTTTTGTACCGAACCGAATGAACCGAACCGAACTCTCCAAGACACTGTACCGAACCGAATACGATTTTAGCGTACCGTTACACCCCAAACGAATACCAACATGAAACCAAGCGCATACGTAGACAGTACCATAAGCTCGTGCAAAGGGATGGAGAGAGCGCTTCTGAGAAGGCGTCATGGATATGATCTGTGCTATAGTTAGAGTGAAGTTGTTCGGAAAGCTAAAGGTAAGACATTGTTGTTTCACAAAGGGTTTCTCCTTTAACTTGTACTATTTGTGATTTTCGTTTCCTGAAGCAAAATATTTTTCGAGAGACCCTTTGTATCTTGGACTTTTCGTAACATGATGCATTCGTACCTCGAGGTACCACAGTACGTTATAAAAGATAGATCAGTTCCCAGTTTATCTGGATGTTATTAAACACATACAGTAAGTGAAAACAGCTTCTTTAGTGTTCTGTGTAGCAGGTAAGATATGGATGTAAAGTCTATGAAATCTAAATTTCAAAATTAAAATAGGGACTCTCCTAATATTTAACACAGCAGCTGTGCATCAATGGATTTCTCCTCAAGCTCTTCCCAGACTATTGGACGCATTAAGCAAAGCAAAAATGTCTTAATTGCTGCTGAAGCTGGAAGTAGAGGTTGAAATGGAGCTGCTGTCATCAATGGTTTGTTTACACGGCAATGAAACATTTGACTTTCTATTTGAAGATGGGTAATTACTCTTCTTTTATATTCATAGATGTGCAAAGCTGAGCAGAAGTGGCTGAATTGTTATTAAGGCTCATCCAATGTTTGTGAGATGTTTCGTACATCAAGAACACTTTCTCGCAAAGCATACACACAGGTGGCAACAGCCCTACAGATACCTAAACCCACTAAAATGTGTTTAGTAAATATAGGTCTTAAGGCTTAATGTCAGGTAAAGCTTTTATTCACTTGAGGTTGAATTCTAAAGATTCTTAATTTTGAGAGCGCAAAAGAGAGGAGCCCACGATGCAAAGCCATCAACACTCACATCAGAGATTTCCACAGGGAAGCAGAGGTGAAGCCCGTTAAAATAAACAAGTCCTTGCCATTCAAAAACAGGTTTGGAACAAAAGCTGCAGTATTGAAGTTGCCTACATCTGTTTCAGAGCAAGTTTTATTTTAACATTTAATTCACTGGTTTTCATTGCAAAACACCTGCAGTTATTATCTGAATGTTCACGAACAAGAGTAGCATAAACAATACATGCGCAAGAACAGGGTTCTAAAGCCATAAATCCTTTTGAGATTTGGTAACAACATGTGGAACTTCAATTCTGTTTAAAACATAAAAATTTGAATAGATTTTTGACAGAAGTAAGAAAAACATTCCCAACAGATCCTGGCAATTGCACGATTCATTGGAAGGGGATTTTTTTCTTGACTGTCCAAATAAATCTGCCTATTGCTTTGTGAAATGCATTGTGCACCATAAACAGGAGTTGGTGCACAATGGACCAAATGCAAGCCAAAACCCCCAAGAGAAAGCTCAGATGAGGTACAAAACGCATTAGAAAGTCAAATCCTGTATTATCTTCCTCATACAAACACATGGGATAGAAGCAAAGCAAGCAAGCGTTTGGATGGAGAAGTGAGCTTAAAAGGTGCTGGTTGGTGATATGGCAGCACTAAAAAACACTTTTGCATTCAAATATACAGTGAGGTAAATGTTCAGTTTGATCCATTTTACTTTGTTTATAGAGGATCCTCCCTCACCTCTGAACACTTACAATTCTTTTGAGAACTTCAGATTATTAACCCTTAGACTCCTCCCTACAAGTGGTAACGGCTCCTGAGACAAACGTTACAAGATAAACTGAGCTTTAGAAAGCAGCTGCAAATATATACAACAATAATAAATAACATGGCAGAACAAATTGAAGCCAACAGAGCAGTGTTGGCTTATTGTTTAAAGCAAAGAAAGCCTAAAATGCCAGAAACTGTTAAGAGTTCTCCCACTGTATGGTATAGAACATTTTGAATAAGTGCTAACATAGATGTCATTTTGCAAATTTGGGTTAGACTTCATGGCCCATGTCTATATATAGGCAATTTAAAAATGTTAAATAACAAGGCACCGGCAGACCACCGTAATCCTTTGTGAGGTGACGGCGTAGAGATTGCAGATAAGGTGTAACTGGACCAAATGTAAATTATTAGTCTATGTGGCACAAGTGTGAAAATCTGGAATAGAGAATCTGGAAACCACTGGAGAAGGTTTCAGGTAGACTTTGCTTTTAGGAATAGTGAGTCTTTACTCACATGTTGAAGAAATAGGGATTCCTAAAGAACAGCACAAATGTTCCTCCCGTACAAAGAGAAGGTTTTCTAATTTCTTAACATTCTTGTGTGAAAGGAAATACTTATTCCAAGTAGAGCTGAAACGATTAGTCGACATTGTCGACAATAAAAATTTGTCGACAAATATTTGTGTTGTCGAGTAGTCGTTTTATGTCATGTGACCTAATGTAAGGGTCACGTGTCGCGATTTGAGCGCTACGGCGCTGTAATCTTGTTCAGCCTTCCCGAATGCTACCGCGGTAGAAGAAAACTCAGCGCGAATTATGATGGAGTGCAAACGAGTCCGAACGAGTAACTTAACCAAAAATGCTGTCATGTGCAATACATGCAAGGTGAAACTTCCTTTTCACGAGCGACTCCCCTCTGTGTGAACGCGCATTCAATCACGTGATTACACAGACACTAAGCCAATAAGAGTTCAAATAAAATGTTTACTCGTGAAGACGTTTTGATTTTTATTTTGCTTATATGCCGTGTAGATGTCAAAATTACTTGTAACACATTGTTCAACTATAAATATTGTTTAAAAAGTTTAAAAGAATGCAATCGCCTAAAGCAAGCTGCTTACAGCAGTGAATATTGTAATATTTTATGAATGTTTATGAATGTACAGCATTATACAAACTTTAGATGTTTATATTTTATTTGCGTATTCATTAGAATAATTAACATTTAACGTAAAAAGAAGGATTAAACAAAGTAAAAAATCATTGATATAAAATAAAAAGCTATATAGATCCATTCACATTATGGGAAAAAAACTTGTCCCACAATGGGGAATGTTTATTTTAACAGCTTTAAGAGTCAAAATATAAATAAAATGAAGACACACACCAAAGCATTTCTTTCTCACACCATTCATTATCTTATGCCGATTCTAAACTTATCTTTATTTGTTTCTTACATTTTGAAATGTTGCCAGATTTTCTAAGAATTATTAGAATATCACCCTCCAAATATCTAGTTTCATAACTGTGTATTTCCCTGGGATATTACTTTTGATGAACTAAAACGAGTGGTAAACCAACAATTATTAATGCTGCTTCAAGAAATGTTCACATTCAACTTTCTTTTTGTCTGTAATGCAGCTGATTATTTTTTTTCTATTGAATTAGAACAAAACATGTAAACAATGCTTAGAGAGCATTTGTGTGTAATATGAGAGTAACAGAATCAGAAAACTTAAAGAGAATGACATGTTTAGTTGGCTCAAAGTTCATTAAAACAACTATTTCAAAAGCAGAAGTGATTTTCTTATTTTATTTATTAATTAGAATATTTGTAACTCATTATTTGAACTAGTTGTAAAAGCAGAATAATCGCTCAAAGGCTACTGATTAATCATTGAAATAATCGATGACTAATCGATTAATCAGTCTAATAATCGATAGATTCATTGATTACCAAAATAATCGTTTGTTGCAGCCCTAATTCCAAGCTCCCTTAAGGCTTTGCCCTATAGCATTATTGCTACATCCTTTGTAATTTATCTATTAACCATTTATCACATATTTTCTGCACTGGGGTATGATTAAGCAACCAGATTCAATTCTTTGGAACTCCCTGTTTGATCACAGACAATTCAATACACAATTTTTGTTTGTTTTTAATTCTTGATGAACAACTCTGGTGCTGTTCATGAAAGCTGTTCTTTTTTTTTTCAAACCTCCAGGGTTTGATATCCAATCTCAAAGTCTTATATAATGGTTCACAAAGACAAACTAAGGTCATCAAAAACTAATAAAAGAAAAAAAACCACATCAGACAATGGCATAGAATGCAAACTAATATCTCAATGTTTGACCAATAAACTGACATCAAACCTGAATCAGTGTTTGTGTTCATTACGATAGCATTTCTCCATCGAACTGTAGTGGCAAACTGATAAAAACATTTCAAAATGTCACAATTACCAACGAGGCCAGGTTTACACGTTTAACATTCCATCCTCAGACTCCTGTTCATGCCATCCGTCTAATATTAAAACTAATTTCACAATTCAATGAATAAGAAATTACCTTTTCAATCTCTGCAACATATTTCAGTTTGATCATGACCTCTACACACACAAAAAAAATAACATATTTAAAATCCAGGAAATAAATTCATCCTGTGGAATCTACAAAGAGAGCAGTTACTTTTATGCTCGCAGACAATCAGTAGGTCATGAGCTCCACTATCTCCAGTACAATGAATCTTTTATATGCAGTTTGTCAATATGCAAATTTCAGGAAAACGCAGTCAGCGAAAGAAAATGTTAAAGGCCTCAGATAAACTGAAATCTAACTTTTACAGGTGTGAGTGTGCAAAAAAATAATCTTTGAATAAACAGGATACATGCAGAAGTTTTCTATTCATCAAAACAAAATGTGCCTCTGAAAATGCCTCAAAAATGATAAACGCCTAAATAACCCTCTGTGTTCATCATTAACCCCAGCACACATCACCAAGTCCATGTGTCTGTACAAAGAATTCTCCAGTTTGCACTTGGGGGTTTCACACTTGGTTTTTTTGCATAGATGACATACATTGTTCCCAATAACTTTCAGAAAACAGTGCACAACGCAGTTATTGCTATAACCAGAAATAGCAGAATTCAATAATGAGAATTTGCCCCGTAGATTGTCTCTGCCTGCCTAAAGTCTTCAACCATAGTCCAACTGTCAAAACACACATAACCAGCCTCATTGACTACAACCAGTGGCACTCACCCCAGTGGGTTAGTGGGTAAAGATGCATCACAGCAGCTTGCCCCATAGGCTTGACCCCGACCAGTTTGCCTACAGAGAGAATAGATCCACGAAGGATGCCGTAGCCACAGCACTCCATGCTGCCTTTTCAAACCAAGGATGCTAAATGAGAATGTTCTTTATGGACTACAGCTCTGCATTCAACATCACCATCCCACACAAACTGGTAGTCAAGCCGGAGAACTTGGGGCTGCCACAGACCACCTGCGGGTGGATCAGCAGCTTCTCGTAGAAGATAGGGTCAGGGTAGGCTGTAACAGCCATAAGCCTCAGCACCGGATCACCACAGGACCTGCACCCCTGTTCATCCCAGCAACACCAGTGTGAAATTTGCATTCAACACTACAGATAAGGGGCTCATTGAGGAGGGTGATGAGGTAAAGCAACTGATGACCTGGTGCATGGCAATTATTAATGGGGATTGTGTGGAGAAGGTGGCTGACTTTACTCACTGAGAACATTCATGAAAAACATTCAGACGGAGCCTCTGGATGTCTCTCTACCAAGCATACTAACATACTGCATATGTATCTGAAGAAAACTCAGTGGAAAGCTCTCCAGAGGGTCATCAACACCACCCAAAAGACTGTGTGCTGCACTCTGTCTTCACTGGAAGACCTTCATTGCCCTGGTGTCTCAGAAAGGCCCAGACATTCCTTCTGGCGGGCTGCTGGCTGTACAGACTAAAGGCTTCTACACACCAATTCCAAATTGAGATACGCACAAATCTTCTAATGGCTTCTCTGCAGGGTGAAGGACATATTGATGCAATGACGCTCTCTGCCTGAAGATGACGCATGCGCTGCAACAGATGCTCACTGCGCCAAATGGGGAAACAGGATAAGAAGAACGACAAGAAGTCAACAGAAAAGAATTCAAAGAACACATGAGCTGTTTATCAAAAACGAGGAAAGAAGAGAGGATTTGTGGTGAGCCATTTCTTTCCTGTTTCCAGTACAAAATGCATATGAAAAAAGTGCAAAAACCAAATTCGGTAGGTCACTCTGAAACATTTTCATTTACACTATTTGTTTCGGGCCGATGTGTGATGTGATGTGCAATTTTATTTTTGTATAACTGTTTAGTTTTATTTATTGAATGAATGAGTGAGTGATGCACTGACTAGGGAGCACTTTAAATTTCATTGTACTGTACGAATGGAAAAAAAAAGATCTGTCTGTCTATGTGTAGTCCATTTTGTCGTTTTTGGTGTGAATGTGCCTAAAGAGTGAAAACATCGCATCCAACGAATTCTCATTTTATAACTATGGATAAAACCCTTTTGAAGTCAATTAAAGTTTGTTTTTTTTGTATTCACCAGTTTAACCTCTCGTAAATTGAATGCCGGCGGATTTCAATACGCATGCACAAAGGGCTCAACAACGTTTCCTGTTATGAGAAGAATACTTAAATGAAAATGTTTAAAACTCTACTTTTAATGTGTGATAAAATGCAAAACTTTACTTCAAAACAAAATATCATACTCAGCTAACTTACAACAGATGAAAACCCTAGGGCTATCGACGAAAGCAGACACAATGCATATTACAAAATGCTTAATTTCAGTGTTAAAGGAGACACTCACTTGTTCCTCAGGACCTGCCAGGCTGCCTCAATATCCGCATACAGATTCTTCTCGGACGGTTTCCCGGTGCTGACCCCGTACCCCGAGTAATCATACGAGAACACGTTACAGTTGATCCGCGAGCCAAGCCCGATGTAGAAGCTGCACATCTGGCCCAAATCCACCGCGTTACCGTGAGAGAAGAGCAGCGTGTAGCGGCTCGCAGGGGCACACCGGACGAACATGCAACCGACCCGGTTCCCGCGGCTTGTTCTGGTCACGAGGACTTCCACTGCATCCAGCTCACGTTGGGAGTACTGCCAGTCCGCGCGCTCGGTGAGGTGAAGGCTGGTCGCACCACCAGGGTCGGTGTGGATGGAGTAGGTGGGCTCGGGTGGCAAGAAGGCTAGCTTAGCTGCGATGCGACTGGGGCACGGCGGGCAACAGAAGAGCCAGCACAGCTCACCGAGAGAGAAACTATTCATTCTCGGGCCTTGCTCGGGCATGGAGGGCTGCTGTCACCGAGTATGTAGTGATGGATTTACGAACAACGGAGAAAACAAACGGTCGGTTGCAGGGGTGCTAACGCTGTGTTGGGGGGATGTCGCTTTGATTGTGGTCTGTCGGAACGGTCAGATGCATTTGATTTTTGCCATCTTAAAAGTACTGTTTCTTCAAAGTAGCACACATCCAGCTAGATTCGGGATTCTAAGACATACAAATAAATGGTTAAAGCTCAACATTTAGCGTTAAGCTAGCAGCTCGCGTACAATGTAAGCTGCCATTACTCCTGCTAAGAATGTCCAAATAAGGGGTGCTTCCGGTCCTGGCGGATATCCGGGTCCTGTTGTCCGTTTGTGACGTTAATGGACAGTTGTTGATAGATCTGTTATTTTTTATTTATATATCTAGTTATTAAATTGATATTAATTAGTTACTATTGTGATATTGTTGAAAGTCATTATTACTGCTTACTCACTCACATTTTTATATCATGCTTATTTTTTTTCGTTCAAATTCTTTTTGTCATGTAGAATTGTATAATTTATAAAAATAATTATAATCATTCTTTTTTATTATGTCGCATATGAGCCAGTAATGTTTAATGTATTTAAACCTTGTGATAGCTGTTTTTTTGTTGTTGTATGTATTATTTTAACATAACAGTGTTGATATTTTACATGCCAATTACTGTCTCAAGAAGTTTTAATCCATCAGTATTAAAGTTAAAGACATATTTTATTGGAAAAACACTAGCCTATATCTTTAAACCAATTTGCCTGATATTTTACATGCCAGTTAATGTCTAAGATGTTTTAATCTGTATTAAAGTTAAAGACATATTTTATTGGAGAAATTTATTTATTTTTATTGCTCAAAAATATTTTTACACATAATAGTATAACTATTTGTCTTTTCTAGACACTGTTTTTTTACATAAGATTTCATCTGTGTAATTAAAAACGGCGATGATTTGTTATTTATTAAATGTAACTTGATTGAGGTTTCTCATATTCCTTTATCCCAGCAATAAAACAGTGCATAAAACATGAGCTTTTCCATTTAGTTGAACCTTTAAGCATTTAGTTTTATTTATTTATTGTAGGTGTCTAAATTTTGTTTTGCAAAATTAGCTTTTGTGTTTATTATTATTGCAATCAGAATTAGCTGCATTGCCAGTTGCATCCATAATGCAAACAATGATGTTTAAGTTACTCAAGTACATCAGCAATAAAGGGTACATGAAAAAACAAGCCAATAATAACAATAAACAAAATAATATAAGTAATTGGTGCATTTACAAAGGATGAATACATCATAAAGCGTAAATCATCCCAGACATGTTTCTTGAACATGACAATGAGTTCAATGTAGTCAAATGGCCTCCGCAGCCACCAGGTCTTCCTTTATGAAGGAGTTTGTATCATAAAGGTGCAGCCAACAAGTCTGCAGCAACTGTGTGATGCTATAATGTCTGTGCAGAGCAAACGCCATAAGGAATGTTTCTAGAAAGGGTGTCCAACCCGGTACTAGCAAGGTGTACCTAATAGAGTGGCAATTGGTTCTAGTCCATTTGTAATTTCATTGGGATGATTTTGTCATGAGATGATGTGATGAGCTCAGAAAAACAAAATGTTTCTCTTGAATTGTATTGGGAGAGATTAGCATTCCTCGTGTTCTCCCTTAATCAGGGAACGGCATATGGAGTCCGGCGCTGGAATGAGTTTATCATACCCTAGAGGATGAAGAGCAGTTCCTAGATAGTAATAATGTGCTCCTTGGATGTTGAAATGCATAGAGGGACTCGCTCCAAATCTTGTGCCAGTTACTGTAAGGGAATTGGGGAATGCACTGGGTACTGATTGCAAATGGCTCCATCTGTGTGTTATTTTTCAAGGAGATAAGCAGAACCCATTTATTTTTCGTGCTTAACTTTCATCATTTGTGATAAAACCCAGACCGGTGGTCAGAAGAGCATGGCTTCACTCACAAGGTACATCACCATGCCGAGCACATGCAGCTTTCAACGCAGTGGAAGACTTCAGGAGCTTTGGTTAGAATGTGAGATGTGCTCCTCTGAAAATAGAAAGCAGTTTCATCCAAAAACAAATAGTAAATCAAGAACACCCATCGCCAGCTTAGAGCGATTTTCTCAAAACGCTGATGACACAGATCAGTGTTTGGCTGTCCTTCACAACACGCACCATGAGCATTCAACAGCTGTACTCTTTGAACCTTGCAACCTGAAAGCAATGCGATTTCCTCAAATAGTTGCGATTCCAGACACTTTCTGTAAACACATAGTTGGTAAAAGCCCAAAGTCTGCTCGCTCTTCAGCTGCTGTTTGTGAAATATCTGCCCATGTGTCTGAAGGAAAGCTCGGACAGCTGGACTGGAGATCCAGAGACCATCACTCTCCGGCCTGGAACCCGTGGATTACACAAGTCTCTGGTTTGAAGTGATGGATCACAAGAAAATACCATTCTTTCATTGTCTGCACACCATCAGATTGCTTTAGACATGTATTATCTTTACTCTATCCGTCTCTATCCAGAGTATGTGCTGCTCTGCTGAGATCAGATGTGGGTCTCTGCACAGGTAACAGCAGACGCACACTAAAGGCCTCTGCACAGCAATGCGAATTAAAATTCACACATATCTTTGTATGGGTATTCAGCAGGGTGCTCCTCCTCTGGGTCTAGGAAATGAAATAATGCTCACTTCTCTAAAATGGTGTTTGCAGTATAATATATGCACTTCATGCCACACGGAAACAGAAAAGAAGAAGACGACGACAGAGAAGAAATCAAAGGAAAAAATCATGGATGTTGAGCGGTTTATACTGTTGGTGGCTGATCACAGGGAGTTGTGTGACAAAAATGTGCGGAAAAGAGAGGATTTGTGGTGTGTTTCACGAAACTGTGGAATGAGCCCCACCAACCTGCTCTTTTACGTCCTACTCACGCGATCAAAAGAGCCAGCTTTCATTGGTCGCTCTCCTTGCAAAAAAACAGATCCAATATGGCAAACAAAACTCTATTTCTTTGGCACCACTCCGGTCAGATCTGTGATGTGCCTTTGGCGCCCATGGTTTTCGATCGAGGCGCATTGTCGCATGAAATTTCGGACTGAAAATTTAGATCTGTGTGTAGAGGCCTTAAAGGCTGAAGTATATGTCTGTGTCGAAGGAACACGCCAATGCCATCTCTCAAAAACTGTGCATCAAGGCGACATTGAATCAACATTACATTTTTTGACACCTTCAGATGTTCATCATGTTTAACGTCAATGTATTAATAAACAGCTGAGTCTGATGTGTCACACTAACGTTAAGAGCTGCAACAAATTATCAGCAATCGCAATCATCAACAACGAAACTCATTATCATTTTTTTGGGGAATCACAGCTAATAACTGTGGCTATACCACTGGATTTTAGTAACAACGTGGCTTGGCTTGGAATGGTTTAGCTCAACTAATGATTTGCTTTTGTGTTTCCACCAACTTCCAGTCTCTCCTCTTATGGAAAAAACTAAACGTTTAATTCTGAACCATAAAAATACAATACTATACTAGATGTGACTAGTGTGCACACAAGCGTTGATGTTGGCTTGTAAAAATGCTTTTTTTTTAAACGTGCCCATTGTTTTTAGAAATGATACGAACGTTACCCCATTGATCAATGATTTTGCTGAGCTGAGCTAAAGAGTTTTTCTAATTGGTTGCTGGGGTAAACGATCTAGTCACCAGAAAGAGATTAATGATGTCATTAGAGGTTTTCCTTCACACTTTGAGTCTTATTTACAAAGTGCTATATTCCTAGCCTTTTCTGAAGCTGAGATATCTGGTTGATCTGTAAAAAGTTTAGTTGCTGTGAGGGATCAGTGATAGAATATTTTGGAATATTCTATGTCACTATAAGCAAAATAAACCAACCCCCATGTCTCTATTATTTTCTAATTACGATATAGGTAAAATTGGTTGCTATGGTAAACAGCCTGGTTGCTCTGGAGGGGTCATGACATATAATATAAAGTAACATAAACCAATCCCCGTGTCTCTATTGTTGAACAATATATAGATAGATTTCAGAAAGTTTGGTTGTTAGGGTAAAACGTATAGTTGCAGGAGAACTGTCAGTGATGCCGAAAAATGCATGTGAAATTAAATTTTAAAATACCAGATTTATTTTTTTCTAGAAGCTATTTTTTGTAGCCTTTTCCCATTTCTTTTTAATGGTCATTATGTCAATTTTGCAAACATTTCACAGTGTTCTCACCAATTTCCCAGAATTCCTTTAGTGGTACCAGTCTGAAAAAATATAGCAATTTGGGTCAGACAAGTTTGGATGTCTTGGCTAAGTTTTGTGGTTGTAGCTTGAATGTTCTAGGAGGAGATGCTTTTGAAAATGGTCTGTCTGAAGCAAAAGACGACATACTGTTCAAACTAACACTGTGTTCATTGAACAAGCAGTTACGTATATAACGTTGATTCATTTGGTTATGGGAATATCAAATTATCAAAAAAGAACATAAACTTGTGTTAAAAGCATTGATCTAAACATTTTATTAGTGAATTTCAAATGGGAGATTAAACATTACTTACAAGAAAGATCCCTGAATATGAGCTCTGTATATCAAGCATTGGCTTAATAAAAGTGGATTTTATAAAATTATTGCCTAAAAATTGTGTTTAAAATTAAATTGAAATTAAGATTTTACTGGAGCGCCTTGGATTAACACTGGGGCACATGCTCACCTCCCAGCCCGGACTCTCTAAACCCATAGGAAAAACACATTTATTCCCACATTGTGTCGGTCCAATGTTGGCCATTCCCACAGTATACCAGTAAAAGATCTAAGATCTGGCTCCAAACTGGACAGCCTAATCCAGATCAGTCATCACAGCACTGGGAATGTTCCCTGCATGCTCTCTACTCTCCTATGTATATTAAAATAACAAGACAGTGGCGAAATCCTCCAGATGGAGCCATAAAAAGGCTTTAGGCAAATGGACTGGAAGCTTATGCTGGCAACGGCTGGAATGCACACAGATCATTTCGTAGAATACCCAGCTGCCCACTCAAAAACATCCAAGAAGAGCAGAAAATGTATCAAAGTATCAAAGAGAAAAAAGGTGTATTGTTTGCTTAATTAACCGTTGGATGTTTTCAGAAAGAAATAATTCGAGGGCAACCCAGTGTAGACGCAGGAGTCAAACTTGTCACAGTGTGATGGTTATTGTGTCCATCAGCACCCCGCCTGAGGTCCTCTGGGTAATTGATGTCTTCTTAAGAGTTTTCGCTGTAAACACAGCGGAGGAGCCTCCAGAAAGTTTCACCCCAGGGAGCTCGTAGTTTTCACACTGTAAGTGAAAGAATGTCAGCGTACTTGGAAGAGAAACCAGAAACCATCTCGAGTTACACACCCAGAGGTTATGCATTGCTAGGCTCGGATTCTAGGAATTCTTTCTGGAGTGAGATTGAGCTTGTTCCACCTCTAATGAAGAAGGGACTTTGAGTCAGCCCACAGCTCGAAGTCAATGAACCAGTAAATCGCTACCTGAATTTAAAATATCCTCGAAAATTTTTATAGTCATCATTTCCAAACTTCTGTAGTTGAACAAATCCACAAAAATCACATTTCAAGGTTCGCTGTCTCTTCCTGGAAAGGGTCATTTTGGCAAACCATTTCCAACCTTCTGTACCTGGCAGAGATCCTTGAAAAGATCTTTTCTGTAGCTACCCAGCTACATAACTGTTTATTTATTTAAAAAGTTTCAGTCGGGCTTTCATCCTCAACATAGTGTAGAGACAGCACTCGTATAAATCGATAATAATCTCCATTCTCCACACACTTTTATTCTACTTCATCTGTTCAAGGTATTCAAGCACATCCTGCTGTTGCGACATTGATCTTTCTGGGACTGTTCTGTGGTTTAAATCTAATCTAAAATCGTACACAGTCTGTCGATCTCAGTCCTCACGGCTCAAGAGCATCGCCAGTAAACCATGGAGGGCCTCAAGGCTCAATCCTTGGAACAATACTTTTTCCCATCTATCTTCTCCCTAATGCCACTATTTCACCGTGAACTTTCTTTGGTAGTCTGAAGATTCCCAGCTGAACATCAATTTCCCTTCTGTCCATATAATGCTGGTAAACTGCATTGCAATTAAAAACTAAACAACTCCAAAACTGAAATCCTCTTTATAGTAGTTGTAGACTCCTCTTTATTCCCATCTCTCATGAGGTAAAAAGTCTGGATGCCATTGGAACTTATTCAGTCCTTTATTACATCAGAAACATCACCTTTACCCCTTACGTAAAAAAAAAACTGCAACCCTCATCCATGCTTTTGTCACTTCTCACCTCGACTTTTGTAAGTGTCCTTTTTAAGTCCGCTAACAAACAAAATGTTTCTGTTGTCATGATTTAAAAAGAGTAAACACATTTGTTTGACAATAAATTGCTTCACCCAAACACTAACTATGAGCAGAAAAAATACTTTTGCATTATCATTCAGATTTAAAAGAAAAAATGGCAGTGAAATCAAAAATTCTCCAGGATATGTAAACTTATGAGCACAGCTGTATTTTACAAGAGCATCAATCAAGGGCTTTGGTATGGTCTGAAAAATGCAACCAAAGCTTCAGTAACAATAATGTGGTTCTGGTTCAGGGTTTACCTGCATCTGATCCAGGTTCTACTTGGAAGAGCTGCCTACAAACATATTTCCTCAAATAAGTGTAAAACACTTCAGAGCATGATTTTTTTCCCCACATCTTGCTCTTTTAATACACCATCGCGCTCATAGACTGATCATATCGATGTCTGTGGGCAAACGGTTTTTATTTTTGACATTGGTGGGCAGTAATGAAGTAAATGTAATTTGTTACTGTACTTAAGTAGCTTTTTCAAGTATCTGTACTTTACTCAAGTATTTTAATTTGGGGAGACCTTTTACTTTTTCACTACAGTTTAAAGTCAAATATCTTACTTTTTACTCTACTACATTTTGCGAAACCTTTTTAGTTATGAGTGGGTAAAAAACTTGGTGAAGCATGTGTGAGCCACCAATCAGGACAAAGCACAAAGTCTGTTTTGAATTGTTTTGATTGCCGCTTGGTGATATCTACTTAACGAGTGTCAGTTCAGCAGCAGCGTTTTATGAGATGCCCATGTCTTAATAAATGGTGGAGGAAACTCCCGAAACTAGTTTCTGTTACAGTAATCTGATATGAGCAGGTTATATTTACACACAGAGACATTTAGGTACAATGTAGTAAAAGATCACTTGTGAACCTGTGTTTAATAGTTTAGACATTAAAAATGTTTTTGCAACTATGTTAAAAATAAACCTTAAATAGAAAATGCCTGCCCTGAAATAGTGTTATTTCATTTGGTACTAAAGAAAATTTAAATTCAAGCTTTTGAGCTCATGATCATTTAAATAAAATAATAAATAAGTGCCAGCTTTTTGCTTAGACAAAGAATCCTAACATATTCTTTAAGCAAGAGTCTTGATAAAAAGCATAATGGTTTGTAATAGCCATAATAAATCATGGTACTTTGGATGCTTAAGTACATTTTAATCCAAATACTTTTGTACTTTTACTCAGGTGAAATGCTGGAGGGAGTCCTTTTACTTTTACTGGAGTAATTAATTACAGAGTATCTCTACTTTAACTCAAGTACTTGGTTTGTGTACGTTTTCCACCACAGATGTTTTAAACACAGTTTCATAAGCAGCTATCCATCTATTGTTTGGATCAGACTCAGTATCTTTTCTTAAATAGGTGATTATTTTTGTTCTTAACCTAAACACTCTCACATTGAGGGTTTGCACAGCTGGATGGATTGATGTTTTAGGGGCCTTATAAATTTCAGAAATAAATTTCCCTGAACATGTGTTGTTTCCCAAAAGCCACAGCTGTTTGAAGGAAAACAAGAAAGAAAAGGCTGAGATATGGGGAAAAATATCAGTGGGTAAAAAAAGATTTGGTAAACAAAGAAATTTGATGAAGTTTGGTTTTAGGGACAGCCGTAGAATTTAATGGCGGAAACGGTTTGCTAAAATAATCATTTTTTTTCCGCATTAACACACAAAGCACCCCATATAGACATAAAACACAACTGCTTCCATTTCTTCTGATCATCCCTGAGATAGTTCAACACCTTCATTTGAGTCTAGTGCTGTTTGATGATACTGATTGGACTTGATTAGGAAAGCCATACACATATCTATATAAGAGTCACAATGCTCATAGAAAATGTGGATTACAAGGAACTTCTGAAGAGTTCAGAGACAGAATGGTGGCAAATCATAGATCGGGCTGACATTACCAAAGCATTCTGTTTCACTTAAGATTCCCAAGAGCACAGTGGCCTCCAGAATTCTTAAATGGAGACTTTTGGGACAATCAATCCCGTCCTAGAGCTGGTCGTACAGCCAAACTGAGCTATTAAGTGAGAAGAGTCTTGGTGAGAGAGGTAAAAATGAACCCAAAGATCACTGTGACTGAAACATGGAGTCAGGAGATGGGGAGAAAGCTGTAGAAAGTCATCTAACCCTATACTACAACCCTCCACCAGTCAGAGCTTTATGGCAGTTGTTTTGTAGAGGTTGTGGGAAAACCCCTGAAAGACTCCAAGATTGTGAGAAAAATATCTTTCTGATTTCTGATGAGACTTTAGCCATTAATTCTAAGCTGTGCGTGTGGAGAAAACCAGGCACTGCTCATCACCTGTCCTATACAGCCCAACAGTGAAGCATGGTGATGGCAGTGTCATGCTATGGGGGTGGGTCAGCTGCAGAGACAACTGGCTGCAATTGAAAGAAAGATGAATGCGGCCAAGCACAGGGATATCCTGGATGAGAACCTTCTCCAGAGTGCCCAGCACCTCAGAAAGGGCCTTCCAGGTTTACCTTCTAAACAGACAATGACCTCAAGCAGACAGCTAAAATAACAATCTTCACAATAATCTGCAAACATGTGAACAATTCAGTGTTTTTCTGAGCATACTGATCAATTTTGGCAAATGTAAGAAAGTGTGAAGAATCTAAGGGAATCTGAATATTTTCCATACAAACTGTATATTAAAAAGTTAAATGTTTATACAGGCAGCACAGTGGCGCAGTGGGTAGCACTGTGGCCTTCCAGTTAGAAGGTTGTCGGTTCAAGGCTCGCCTTCCTGGAAGGAGTTTGCATGTTCTCCCTGTGCTTGCGTGGGTTTCCTCCGGGTACTCCGGTTTCCCCCACAATCCCAAAAAAACATGCGGTTAGGTTAATTGACTAATCTAAAATACCCCTTAGGTGTGTATGTGTGTGTGTGAATGTTGCCCTGCGATGGACTGGCGAACTGTCCAGGGTGTACCCCCGCCTCTCGCCCAATGTGTGCCGGAGATAGGCACCGGCAGACCCCCGTGACCCCGAAAGGGAATGAATGAATGAATGTTTATACATATTTTTCAGTCATTGCTTACCTGATTGGTAGATAAACATGGATTGAAAAAAGCCCATGTTTTATTAATATCATGATTCTACATAAACATTTGGCACAGCGCTGTGTAAAAGAGAACATTTTGCACATTTGGACTGGAGCCAAGCCTCAGATTTAGCCAGGTAACGTCAAAAGAATAGTTTTTTTCCCCCTGATTGATCTGCCAGAGCAATCCAAACCTTCCGTCTTCCTGACTTGACATAATTTTAACACACCGGCTGAAAAACACCAGGGCAGAAAATCACAGCGTTATTTGTCATTCAAAACTGTTAACGGTTTTATTCCAAATGCTCTGAATGTGTGAAACTCACCGGGCCTGACCTGAACCCGTCAGCTTGACAGTTTACTGCATGCAACATGACACAAAGACTGGTGCTGTTCCAGACAAAAGCAGGCTTTGATTTGATCGCTGCGGGGCTCACTGTGAACCACCGGAGAACTCAACGTTACCATCCTTCAGAAAAATAAAACCAAGTTTTTCTAAGAAGTTTTAGGCATCTATCATCAATTTTCATCTGGAAAGCATTGACTGCTGCAGATCTTCCATAAGTTACAGGCTTTTTCATTCAAATTTCTTCACATTACATAAAATGTGACAAACATGGAGGGCAAGTAGAAATAAATGTACATTTTGACAAAAAATTGTAATTATTAAACAAAGCAGAAAATAAATATATGCTTAAACACATCCAGATTTACAATTAAACTAATATATTTATGAATATGTTGCAGCAAAAATCAAGACTCATCAGAGCAGGCAACGTTTTTCCAAATTTGGTGAGCCTCAGTTTCCTCTTTTGAGCTGACAGAAGTGGCACCTGGTGTGGTCTCCTGCTGCTGCTGGTTCAGAGATGCTCTTCTCTATCCCACAATTGTAACAAGTGGTTATTCGAGTTGCTCACTGGATAATATTTTCTCTTTTTGTGACCATTCTTTGTAAACCAGTTTCTGAAATAAATTTCATCTCCATTCTGATGCTCAGTTTGAACTGCAGCATCAAGTTGCATCCTTGTGATTGGTTGATTAGAAAAGTGAGATCTGCTGCATTTTATCTTCGGAGTGAATCCACTTAAATCAAGAAAGACCCAGAAGGAATGCAGCCAGACGCATGTGCATGACCTCTGCAGATCTTCTCAGGTTTCTTCAGAGAACATCTAAGGCGTCTAATGAAAGAGCACGGAGCGCCGGAGGAATGCTGGAAGCATCTGAAAATCTGAGAGGCACGCGATCATGGACTGGATCGAACCTGGCTGTTTGAGCTTGCAGCCAGTCGAGTCCTGTCATGCAGGAGCATTTCTCAGATGTATCTGAAAGGGAGGAGGAATGCAATTCTACGATAAACAACAAAAGAATCAACGTTACATCACAGCGGGGCTGTGGCACTTTACATTTGGAGGTCTATTGTTTAACTCGAAACGTTGTCAAGAAACCAGGACTGGGCTCGAGCCAAAACACAAATATGTGAGCGTTGATTCAGAACGGATCATTATAATGCGACATTCACACATTGTGTTGTTTTAAAAATGAAAGTAGCCTGCACGGAAGCAGGTAACCTCGTTCAAGGCACGTGACATAGTCTTTTATTGTGGAAAATATCCAAGATTTAGCACTGATGCTTTTCACAGTGAGATAAAGACACCAAAAAGTCTAAGCAGCAACAAGGACAAAACCAAAGAGCTGTCAAAAGACACAAGAGACAAAATTGTAGACCTTTACAAACCCGAAAGTGCTACAGGGTAATTTCCAAGAAGCTTGGTGAAAAAAAGAATTGTTGGAACTGTTGTTAGAGAATCTAATGATGCCAGAAAACCTCTCCTCACTACGTGTCAAAGATGCTAGAATCAGCCCAGAACTACACTTCGATGGTCAATGGCAAAAAGAGAGCAAGGATCACCGATTCCAAGGCTACCATCAGTAATACACAAAGATGTTATGGTTCCATACCAAGAAGATTCCCCTGTTTGAGCCTCATTGTAGTTATATCGGCCAATCAGAAGCTTATCGTCCAGTTATTTTATTGTCCAAAACTTGTGTTGCCTGCATAATGTGTTCAGTGCCTTTGTTCAGTGAGTAAAAATAGGTTTGCAATTGTTAGCACTGCGAACATTAACACAATCCTTGTTACGCTCACCATTACGCTTGGGTAAAACCAAAAAACACTTTGGTTAACGTGAAGACATTGAATAGTTGGCACCAAAAAAATGTACACTGCAAAAAAAAAATAAAAATAAAAATAGAGTAAAACACTTCCTAGACCCAGCAAAAAAGAAATCTTCCATTGGATTAAGCAAATTTGACTCGGTAGAATTTCAAAAATGCCAATGGAGCTTAAAAATAGAGTTTTCAAGCTGTTTGAAACTTGTTTCTAGTCAAAAGTGATTTTAAAACTAGGCAAAGTGTCTTAAAACTAGGATGTTTTGTGCATTAAAACAAGTTCATGTCCTTATATCAAGTCAGTAACAATACAATTTGGTCTTAAAATTAGAAATATTTGCTAATACTTTGGAGAAGTCAGCAATCTTTCAGGAATGATGTTTAATTTTAATACCCAAAATGTAGTAGTCTGCGTAAAAACAAGAAATTCTGGCTTATTTGCAGTCATTTGGCATAATTGTAGTCAGATAGGACTGTATGGACAGACAGCAGGCAAGTAGCATGCTGGGTATTTATCAACTCATGATGCCACTGAGCTCTTGTAGAGCTGCATCGAGCGCCATGTCCACCACGCCACGGCATTACCTCAAGAGTATTAGTACATAGCAACAAGAAAAATGGAATTGTTTTGCAGTGTAACGGACCAGGTACAAGAGCACAGGGCCTCATGCTAACGTCTAAGCTAAGCTCCGCCCCATTTTGAAGTAGCATGTGACGTCACAGTGAATTGCCTTTTTTAGCAATGGTTTTTAAAGGCGCAATTATAAAATATTTTAAGTATATTTTAAGCTGACGCCACAGATTACCTTCGATTCCGGTGAAAAGGCATTTCATTGTGCCCTTTAGGTTACTCACGTGGGCCAAACAAAAAAATGGTCATTTTGAAGCATTGATTCATCCACCAGCAGAACAGAAAATGGGCTAATGATGTTTGCAGATAGCTGCTCTGAAATAAAAACCTTTGGTTTTAAATTTGCTACAATACAAACGTTTCTCCGTATGTTTGTATTGTTTTATTAACTCCTGGACCGCATTAAAACAATGCGGCTGTGAATCGCTACAGTACGAGTCTTTGTTCAGCCGGATCCACAGCATCAAAAGCCTCCACTGTCCTCCTCTGTGGACTTTGCAGAAATCATATCTCCAATGCAAACATATTTAGCACGTGCTGGTATTTATGAGAAATCCCTGCAGTCAAACCCCTTCCTGTTGCCCAGCCAGCAGCAGAAGGGGTGCTTTAAATAACTGGCAACCCGTCACAATTTGTCTATTGATCCTTTTTGGAAACCGGTGCATTCGGATAATTGTAGAAAACAGTATTTGTTATGAATATAAACGTAAATGAAACCATTGCATGATGATGATTCAAAACTTGAAGCAATTTTTAACATTTTTAACCTCAAAAATCCCAAAAAAAAAAAACGGATCTCTGAGTTCATTTTCCTGCTGACGAAGTAATTCAAATAGATTGTTTGCACTGAGCCTCGTGGCGCGTTTCTAAAATGGTGTTGCCAATTTCTGGTTTCTTCAATTCTGTGCAAATCTGTGCAAAACAGCAGCAGAAAGACATAAAAACCCGTTGTGTTCCACCATGTGAAACTAGTTCTGTGTGTTTTTAACAACATTGTATTTGACATTATAAATTTTAAATGCTTACATGCAACTTTGAAGTGTGTAGAATTGTAAAGACCCACATAAAGACGTACAGTTCTCAACATAAATAAGTACACACCACTACATTTGTCAGAAAACCTTTAGTTTCCTTTCAGAACCAACATTTCCTGAGATATTCTGAGATACTACAAAGTACTCCTGAAAATTTGGGATATTGATTGCAAGCAAAATTTGTTAATTTGCACAAAGAGAAATTATTTTGCCAACAGAGACAGTAGACCGTAAAATGGCATTACTTACAAAAAAAACCCCTTCTCATTTCTTGCTGTAAGGAATGGCTCGCCATGGAAGAGAAATGTCACAAAATCTGAGAAATTCTTACAAAAAGTTGAGGGCGCCTTTTTTTTTTAATAATGAAGTGCAACCATCTTACAGTGACTACAGGTCCACTGGTGGATACAGTGAAACATGGTGGTGGCAGAGTTCTTATGTGGGGCTGCATTTTACTGATGGTAACTCAACAATATACTGAAGGAGAAGATGCTGCAATCGCTCTGTAACTCTTGGTAGTAAAACATTAATGTGAAGCAGTTCTTCATGTGTTTCAATAAACAAATAATGGTGATGTTAAAAATTAAATCAAAACTATATTTGTGTTTCTCCCTGTTTCTTCAAACCAGTATTAGTTGGTTATAGCTACACTTGCACAAAGTTAGGAGTTTTGTTGGATTATAATCGGGGGTGTGATTAATCAGTTAAACCAAACCTGTGCTATTGATAATAATAATAGATTGAAACCCAGTCATGAACTGAAACAGCAACAGCTGTGTAGGAGGCTTAAAACTGAGAGCGGAGCAGCTGAACTCTGCCCATGGCAAGACTGCACTGCAACAGGAAACAAGATAGTTTTACTGCATCAACAAGGTCTCTCCAGACAAAGATTTTTAAAAAAGTAGATACACCAAGCTAAATACCCTTCGTAATTGGAAGATGTCCAGCAGTGCCATCAGTTCAGAACTGACAAACCAGCAGCACCCAGGTACAGCCATCTACAGTCAGGAGAGGTACAAACAGAAGTGGTCTTCATGGAAGAGTTTCAGTTAAAAACCCATAATGCCAACATGGTAATGAAGGCCAAGCGACTCATGTATGCAGGAAACCACAGCAACTGGGCTGCAGAAAACTTTAGCAGGTACTTTAGACTGATGAGTCAATGTGTGGCTGCAGCAGAAGGTTGTTTGTTCATCGAAGGGCCCAAAACTGAGTGCCTAAAGATAACAGTGAAGCAAGGTGGATGTTCATTGATCATTTGGGGCTCTATTTCTGTAAATGAAAATGTAGAGTTGGTCAGCATCAATGGGGTTCTCAATGCGGAGGAATACAGGAAGATACTTATCCATCAGGGAGGCGCGTGATTATTCCAAAGCCGGACAATGACCCCAAACATACAGCCAAAGTAAAAAAGAATTGTCTTCAGAGTGAAAAAGAACAAGACGTACTGGAAGAGATGCATGCCCCCCACATAGCCCTCATCTCAACAGTGTGTCTGAGATTACATGGAGGGAGAGAAGAATTTGAGAAAGCTACATCTACAGATCTGCGGTCAGTTCTACTAGAAGTTTGGAAGAAGCTACCAGCAGAGTTCCTTCAGAAACTAGAAGGAGCTAGAAGTTTTGCAGCTGTGTATCAAACCAGGTGTTGCTTTAATTGAGATTTATTTTTTGTTCATTCAATGCCTTTTGTTTATTAATGAAAATAAATTCATCCACCTCTGTCCGTAGCCTTGGAGTGATCTTCGATGAGGAACTGACATTCAAGGAACACATTGCTAAAACTGCTCGATCTTGCAGATTTGCCCTGTTCAACATCAGAAAGATCAGACATCTCCTCACAGAACATTCAACCCAACTTCTGGTCCAAGCAATGGTCATATCAAGACTACTGCCATGCTCTTCTCGCTGGACTTCCTGCATGTGCGGTCAGACCCTTTCAGATGATCCAGGACTCGGCAGCTCGACTGATCTTCAAAGAACCTAGAAGAGCACACGTCACCCCTCTCCTCATCTCTCTCCACTGGCTTCCCATTGAGGCTCGAATCAAGTTCAAATCATTGACGCTGGCATACAGGACAGTCACAGGCTCCGCTACTTCATACCTCCACAAACTCCTCCAGCTCTACGTCCCCTCCAGACGCCTCCGTTCAGAAAATGAACAGCGTCTCGTGGCCCCATCTCAGAGCGGCAAAAAATCTCTCACCAGGACCTTCTCCTTCACAGTTCCTGGCTGGTGGAATTCCATTGCCGTCCCATTACGGAAAGCTGAATCTCTCCACGCCTTCAAAAAGCAGATAAAAACTACTCTTTCGAGAGCACTTACTTAACGTACTTAACGCACTTACTTATTAACTTAACATAAGTACTTACTTACTAACTTAACTAAAAAAAAAACTTAAAAAAAAAAAAAACCTCTGAAGCACTGATTTGAATTCCCTCTCTGTACTAGCCCGAATGTGTTCTATGTGTATGTCTTCTGATCAATCCACTTTGTACCAAACTGCTTGATGTTTACTCCCAACGTAAGTCGCTTTGGATAAAAGCGTCTGCTAAATACATAAATGTAAATGTAAATGTAAATTATTAATACTTTAATTGTTGTACACAGCAGTGCACAAGAATAATAGATCATCAGAATAAAACAAGCTAAAGAATATCTTGAAGTGATGAACAGGTCATGTGATGCCTGCTGTAAAATAGAAGACAGAAGGACAACAGTGCGGTCGGTTTGATGAAAATCCACAATATCAATGAGAATTTATTGTCACAAGCACAAAAAATGAAACACATTTTACCGATTTTTACAATCCAAACTTGTCGGATGGACAGACTAGCTACGTACAGAGTTAAATATGTTCACATTGCACACGATGGAGTTAAAAGAGCTGTATGTGAAGCAGGGACATTAAAACTTCACATTATTTACATTAAAACACCCATTCGATTCGCGCAAAACGTTTCAGTTTCACATCTAGATTTTTTTTCATTCTCTCAAAATTAAAAGAACTGCACAAAAACAATCTTTCGTCAGTTCGAAAAATTCTTACAAACATAGAACGCAAATATTCAAAATCAAATAATGGTTTTGTCGTTATACGTGTCTACGATTATTATTAGTACACTAGGTCATCGACATCACTACAGAGACTATGTTTTACACAGGGAGCGTGTGTTTCAGCGAGAAGCTGTTTGGCAGTGAACAGGTGATGAAAAGCACATAGAGATGCTTTCGATGCAATAAAAGGGCAAAAAGGAAATCTCTTCAAGTTAAAGAAGGGTATTTATAACATGTTAAAGTAAATGCTGCGATGCTGCCCATCGAGTGCTCTTCATATAATGAACTCACACATTATTAAGAGGCTAATTCATTTAAAAAGTGATCATTTGTTTATTTCAAAGGGATATGGATATCGAGGAAAGATCACTCCATTGCTCTGGAGTGTCTGTGTCTGTATCTCGAGATGAAGGTACTGCAGTCTGAACAAACAATCAAATACACGAGTCGCCGAACGAACCGATCTTTACTCTGAGAATGGAGGAAACATGCCGAGATCGGCAAAGTCCTCGATGTTGTAGTTGCTGCTTCCCTGTGTGGGGTCGCCGGCCATCGGTAGCATGTCCTGGGGCACAAAAACACATTTATTCACATATTATCTTGCCACTTTATACAAACATTTAATTGTCTACCTCTTCCTCTTAGTTTTACATGTTCACATGTTTCCAAAGGGTGCCCCATTCCCATGCCCAGCGAGGCTTTCCAAAAGTAGAGGTAAACAAACCATGGGGTGTATAAATAGAACTGCTGTGTATGCAGTTTTTTAGTTTCTGTAATTTAAGTACTTTTAGTTTAAGCACATTTAGTTTCTGTACTTGTAGTTTAAGCACTTTTAGTTTCTGTACTTTAAGTTTTACGTACCTTTAGTTTTGTAGTTTTAGTTTAAGTAGTTTTAATTTAAGTACTTTTAGTTTCTGTATTTAAATTTTTACGTACCTTTAGTTTTAGTAGTTTTAGTTTAAGTAGTTTTAATTTAAGCACTTTTAGTTTCTGTACTTTAAGTTTTACGTACCTTTAGTTAGCGTATTTTTAGTTTATGTGCTTGTAGTTTAAGCACTTTTAGTTTCTGTACTTTAAGTTTTACGTACCTTTAGTTAACGTATTTTTAGTTTAAGTAGTTTTAGTTAGCGTATTTTTAGTTTATGTGCTTGTAGTTCAAGCACCTTTAGTTTCTGTACTTTAAGTTTTACGTACCTTTGGTTTTAGTGGTTTTAGTTTAAGTAGTTTTAATTTAAGTACTTTTAGTTTCTGTATTTAAATTTTTACGTACCTTTAGTTTTAGTTTCATATACTTTTAGTTAACTTATTTTTAGTTTGCGTACTTGTAATTTGTAGACTTTAGTTCATTTACTTGTAGTTTGTGTACTTGTAGTTTAGGTAGTTTTAGTTTATGTATTTTTCATTTAAGTACTTGAAGTTTTAGTACTTGTAGTTTAAGAACTTGTAGATTAAGTACTATAATTAGTATCGCTTTTGTTATAGTGTCAGAGGGAGAAGTTTATGTCTACTCTTAATTCTGTTTGTTTATCGTGCACTCAGTTTAGTTTGATCACGTTGTTTGTAGACTTTTTCAAATCACTCACTGTTGTTTTAGTTCTGATTGTGAGATTAGTTTCTTGTAAAGCCGAGTGATTGAAGTGATAACGCCCACATCTTCAGTGTGGCTACACACGTCACTTGAAGCTTTAGATCTTTTGACAGCGTAAGGTGCGGCATGTGTTTGTGCCTTGCTTTGTAAACCCTAGAAATTTTATGCGTGAAAATCCCAGTAGATCAGTGGTTTCTGAAATTCTCAGACTAACTTAGTAACTTAAATCACCTTTCTTCCCCATTCTGATGCTCGCTTTGAACTGCAGCACATGTCTACATGCCTAAACACATGCAGCCATGTGATTGGAGCTACATGGCTGATTATAAATTTGCAGTAATGAGAGGTTGGACAGGTGTACCTAATAAAGTGGCCAGTGAGTGTGTATATATTAATTTGTCTATAAGGGACATTTTTTGAACTGATATTCAAATATACTTTTGAGCCTTTCCCCTTAGCGATCGTTTTCAAGTGGAATAATGGGGCAAGTAATGAAAAATAGCCCAAATGTTAAAATAACTGAAATCTTTACACTTTCTAAACTAACCCAACACTCAACTAACCCACAATTAATATAGTTTTTTTTAACTCTATTAAAACTGTACCTGGAAGACCTCGCTCTGGCTGGACGCTGGGTGAGAGTGTGCGTGGGCTTCTCCTGGCTGCTGAGTGTGATGCTGACTCTGCCATTGAGACCAGACCTCAGATGGTCGACCTGAAAACTGCCCGGCGCTTTGACTGCTCTCTCCCGACACATCTGTAGAGGAGCGAGCACAAATACACACTGAGACACACTCGGAAAATCCCCACACACTGAAAATAACAGAGCAGCACCTGCATTTAACCTACGCAATACACTCAATAATAGGTATAAACTATACAGCTGCAAGCAGTACTTTTGGGCCCAAGCCAAATGTTGGATCTAACCCAAGGTTATCACATAACAATTAATAAACAATTTATGAGGAGAAAAACTCCTCCAAATCCCTGTGTTCATCCCAACATACTGATTCCAGCTCCTGTGTTTCTAGCTGCGGCTTTCCTTTGGTTTTACCGATAACTTTATCTGTGAGCTGTGAGTACTACCGGCAGGCGGCAGAGCTTGAAAATGATGTGTATCTACAACTTGAGGAACCGAATCGAAAGCAGTTTGTAAATAAACAAAAACATTTTGATTCCTGAAACGTCCTGGTAGAGTTGTAACGTCCTCAGAAAACAGTGGACCAACACCAGCAGGTGACATGGCAAAAAAAATCATTGACGGTGGAAAGTTTATCCTGGACCTCAGGAAACTGGCATTCTGTGGCCCTCATCCTCCAGACTCAGGGACCTTGATTTATAAAGGAAATGCAACATTTACTGTCATCAGTGAACTTTGGAGCACTCAGCAGCAGTCCAGTTATTTTTGTTTTTAGCCTATGCGAGAATTCTGATGTGGTCTCTAGTTCAAGAGTGGCTGAAATCTATGCCTTTTATACTTCTGTGAGCGTGGTTCTCACAGCACAGACTCTAGCTGCAGCCCACACTTTGTGAATCTCCCCGACATATTTGAAAGGGGTTTGTTTCACAATCCTCTCGAGGGTAGTGTTATACCCCTCCCACCACACCTATTCCTTCTCTTCGCCTCTCTATTAAAGAGCTTGGAGAAGCTGTGAACTGTGAACAGCCTCTTTTGCAACAACCCTTTGTGTCTTGCCCTACTTGTGCACAGTGTCAATGATTGTCTTTTGGGCAACTGTCAAGTCAGCAGTGTTTTCCATGGTCTTGTTTTCAACAGAACTGGACAGAGAGACCATTTAAAGGTCTTTGCAGGTGTTATAGTTTATAGTAGTATGCTTTTCACGAAACTAGACTCTGGTTTTTATTTTAAAAGGAAAAAAAAACATCAGTCTGTGTGGAACAAATATAAATTATAATAGCATGGGGCTCCTGTGTATTTGTTTGGGTGTTCATTTCTGTCTTCATCCGTTTGGTGCTTGAACTCACTCGTGTGAGCAGGAGGCAAAGATAAATGCCTCATTTTTCTTCAACGACAGGGAATTAAAAAAAGAATTATCTGGACAAGAATTCTTTCTAAAAGCCTCAAGGGCCTAAAACCATTCGCCGCCTCATCCACTTGAAAGCCAAGTGCTTTTATAATGTCACCTGTTTAACAGGAAGCACTTGTGAAATGGACACACGGATCAGAGGCTGCAGGAACCCCTGCAGGGACTCTTCAGTGGTGAGAATGGCATTCTGTAAAACAGCTGATGGAGAAATCTGAAGCGTAACTTTCTGCTTTTGATTTCACACGCAAAAGTAAAACAGAGCATGTATCTGTTAAAAGTACAGGTGTAACAGTTCACAAAAATCATGGTTCATTTCGATACAACACTGCAGATCGGTATGTATTCAGTACAGCAAAATAATAGTTAAAAAATACATACATCCTGATTTTTTTATTCATAAAACCCAAACTTAAAAGTATAGGCTTTGTCTTTTCCTTTTAGATTGATAAATAATGGAGGAATATTTTCAGGGGTTCAAGCAAATTAAACAAAACCTTAAAGAAACTAAATGTAATTTTTAGGTACAAAGAAAATGTGTTTTTTTTTTATTTTATTTTATTAAACCTATCTTTATGGAGTGGATTCCATTCAATCCCCAATTTGTCTGCTGGAAAGCACCATCTCTCTTTGAAAGAGAAGACAAACGTCTGCTTCACTTCTTCTTTGTTACTATGCGCTTTATATGGAAATCTATAAATGTGTAAATGTAGAGAGATCTGATGGAGACATCTGCAAGGGCTCAAAGGAGCAATAAAAGTCGCCTTCATGCAAACGGCTATTAACCTCAGTCTGGATCAGATCTCACGGATCTTTGGTCAATCACAAGCGGAGTTCGATTAGCAAAATCTGGCTAAATGTAAACGTTCTAGTGGTAGAGTAATGTGCTAACGTTCTTTATTCCAGTTGATAATTCAATTATTTAAGATAAACTTTTTTAAGAAATTGCAAGCGGAAACTTTTAGAGAATTTTTTGAGAAAAAGTCACTTTTGCGTGAAGTTTCTCAATCATAGGGTTCTGCTCCTGCATAATGGAAACCTGGAGGAAACCCACGCAAGCACGGGGAGAACATGCAAAAGGTCACTGGCGAGCTTCAACTGACAACCTTCTAATCGGAAGGCCACAGTGTGCCACTGTGCCGCCCACTTTTCACTGTTCCGTCAACTTCTAAAATAAATGGTTTAGAAATATAAAGGAGGACATTTTAGCATTTCTTAACACATTACAGAATGACGGTTAAATCTGCGAGATTTACAATCGTAGGGAACAACAGAATGGAACAAACAAATGCATTTTTTTGTGATCAAAACAGTTGTAAATATTCTTTGATTCTTTTCTGTTAGTGTTTGTTTCTTTTAACATGTTGTGAAGCTACAATGAGCATTTAAATGTATAATATTTATTGCTTCAAATCAACCCAGATGTTTAATTTAAACAGAATGTTTGCGCATGATGTAACTGTACCCAAAAGTCGTGGAGTGATATATGTGCTTGAGCTGTATCAGACTAAATGTTGAAAATGAGGCAAAGCTGTTGTTCGACTGACTGCTCAAACTCATTTTCAGGGACACCATTCTACAGACTGCAGAAATCCGAAGGAACGAAAAGCAAATGGATTGCTGCAATTCAAAGAAATAACTGGAATATCACCCACTCAATTCAGCATTTGTGTTCACATTTTGTGCAATTTACTTAAATTAAACACTTAGTTGTAACTTGAGTCAAACATGATTTAAAAGGATACTTTGGGGTTGATATTTAGTTTTATTTGTGATGGTATTTTGTAATGTTTTAGACTGGATCATTCATATTTGAACTGTGAATTATTACTGCACAAACCTTGAGTGAGTGTTAGCTACAGAAAGCCTAGCTTCTCTAATAAACATCATTTGTACATAACGGTCAAATACAACCAGATAGTTTGAAGACGTCTTCATCACTTTACTGTCCCAGAGAAACCCTACTTTAAAGTACAACCAGGTGTCAAAGCTTATGGTCCGTTTCGTGCCAGAGAAAGTGCCCCTGCCATAAAATGCACCGCTAGCTGCTTCAGTGTTAGATTAAAAAACGTTTATGCTTGCTCATGTTAACACATCATTTATCTTACTTTAGAAAAATAGAAACTTTAGTTGTTCCCAGAAAAAAAGTATTTTTTTTTAGCTACAAAAGTAAAGATGTCAAATGTGTTGGAAAATAACAGTTTAAAAGCTTTCATCAACATATAAATAATATTTTATATCTAAAGATTTTAGTTTTTTTTAATACGTCAAATACAAAAGACACTGAAATGAGTGCATTTTACAGTTGTTTTTTTGGGGATAACGCAGGGTTGAAATCAGGAGCGTAAAAATGTCAAGAATATCCAACCAAATCCACTCTAAGCTGGTTGTCCAGTTACTTGTGGGGATCACTGCTGAGTTCAATTCTTTTTCATTTGACAGTGTAATCATCAGGATAACTCGTGGTTCTGCACTTTTCCCTAAAAGTAGCCATTTTAGTAAATGTTTTGCCACATAGTGGCCTGTTGTGAAAGTGATGTCACTGCAATACCTCTATTGGTCTTCAAATATAAAAGACAGTGATTTTGTTCAATGTTATTTAGATTTATTTGTGTTTCCGGCATCTGGTTTAGACTTGTTTTTGCTTGAAACCATATACTAGGGTTCTAATAATAATGGTATTATTACAGCTCAACCAATCTATGAAAAAACCTATGAAAAAAGTTTGGACAACCTTGTGTTAAACAAAATGGGTATGTCTTACCAAAAGCAGTGCCTCGATTGGCGAGGTTGGAGTAGGCGTTGCCGGAAGGCGAGGAAGTTGCAGGGCTGGATAGAGGGCTATAGGTGGATGGGTCCGCCTGGAAGCTGTGACTGGAACCCATGCCAAACGGAGATGACTGAGCCTTGTTGGATTGAGCAGGAATCTGCTGCTGTGCACAGAATGAATTTATTTAAGTAACCAGTGAATTTTTAATGGAAGGAAACATGTTGCTGCACCAATGAGTCTGACAAAAATAAGGAAATATGATCATATCACACCAATCCTGGACAGGTTACCAATTAACCCTGTACTAATTATAATGGACATTTCTGCTTTTTACTTCTGTATAATTTCATCTATGATATGGGACACTACTCATCCATGTGTCTTAAAGACAAGTCTTCTCCTAAAAACATCTAATCAACCATCTTTATTTCAGCTGCTCAACTCAATGCTCGGTTTGATACTACCCTTTAAAAGCTCAGCTGCGAGTCTGTCTGCCTGCTAAAGATCAGCCTTCCTCCACACATTCACTGGCACATGATCCTCACAAGACGCAGTAAATCAGATGCAACACTCGAAATCTGAGGCAAAACAGACACTGCTGCAATCACAAGCTTTTCTTTAGTCAGAGGTGATGAACAGAGAGGTTTTTTATTGATCTTCTCCATATTCCAACAGGCTTTTTTTCCATGACATAAATTTGCAATGACTGGTAAAAATGATAATAGCAGCTGAAATGCATGCGATTTACTGCTTAGTAAAGAGAGGCAGATGAGAGCCAGTAAAGTGCGAGGAAACACGCACATTCTTCAGAGCTGATTGAAAACACACGTCTGCATCACAAGCGACACACGCGAGACCCTCCACAACCTCCCTGACCTCTCAGTGATCAGGGGTTTATATTTATCATTTATTTATAATTGTGTGATCGGTTTCATTTCGCCACTTTCTGTAAACACCATCAAGGCAAAGGTTCACATAAATGGAGAGTGCGTTTTGTATCTTTTTTTGAGGAACCTTATTTTATTACTATAGTTCCTGGTATTTGACCAAACATTTTCTTGATGTATGTGAGGTTTCCTGGAAATATCAACAAGATGTGATTAATGTGTACAGCAGAGAGTTCAATGCCAGCATATGCTGGAAATACATTGACATAGGCAGTCAGAAAACTGAAAATAATGTATGAGCAAGTGGGCCAAAAGCAAAAAGAAATCTAATAAGAATTGATCAGTAATTTAAAAGAATCAAGATTAACGAATGCAATTTAACACAGATTTATAAACCGTCCATTTCAGTCTTGTAGATCAGTGGTTCAATTAGAGTTGAGCTTTTCCAGAACATAGAAATATTGGAAGAATAGGGTAATAGTTTTAAATGAAAAGAAAAAAAAATCACAATCTGTCTCTCTCTTTCTAGAGTTGCTAGTAATTCTCTCTTTCTCTCTTGTGCTTTGTCAAGAAGCTGTTTCACTTTGCTCGGATTGTGTACTTTAAATGTGATGTGATATAGAAAGATCGGAAAACGGACTAATAATTTAAATTTGAATAGCTCTTTCTACAGCTGCTGGTGATTCTTTGACGCAAAGCGTGTGCTCGGATTTTTTAAGGCAATATATGATGACCACTTCTCTTTCCAGCGCAGTAGCGGTTTTAGGCACGGGGAGTGCGGGCGCTTCATCTCCACAAGCCCTTTCATTTCTTTAACTGGTTTCCCTTTGCAAAAAAAATGGAAATAAACCCAAAAAGTAATGTTTCATATGTTCTTTTCTTTTTTAAATGAACCAATGTCAGTAGTGGTAAGGAGTGTTGCTTCCTTCTGTTCTTCACACATGTTGCCTCAGTGGGAGACTTGCGAAAGTAAATTGTTTGTTTTACTTTGTTCATTGTTGTTCTTTGTGTGGTACTGGAATTAATGCTTTTATTCTTTGAAAAGCAGCTTTTTTGTTTATCATTGTGTGAAAAAGAAACAAAATAAAATTTTAAATCTCTATTATGTATTTTATTTCCAGGATCTTCCGTGAGTTTTCCTCTACTATTTCAACGATTGAGATGAACGCAGGAGTGAGCTGCAGTGTTCTTACCTGGCTGGAGAAGGGTGGTCTGTTGCCCGTCCAGGAAACCTGTCCTGCACCGATCTGCCGGGAGATCTGAGTCAGATTCTGCCCCGCTGAGGCACCAGTTGACTGCAGGTCATTCACGCCGGGGACATGGATCACAGATGAGCTGAAACACATCCAGAAAAGAGCAAAATCACTTCCTGTTTACCATCCCAAAGTGTTTGCAATGCAGTTTGGCTGAAGCAAGGAAAACATATGGAATCATTTACAATATCAGTTCTACGTTCTTGCCTCGCATTTCCAGATTCACATGTGTCCAGAAACCAAACAGAAAGAAGTGGTGAAGAGTTTCGATTTTTAAAGGGACTGTTTCATCAGTAATTGCCGTCTTTTCCATGTTTCTTAAACTCTACAGATTTGAATTATTTTGCTTCAGAAGAATATTAAAATACATTTACAATTCACTTAGGGTTCTTCTTTTTATGTAAAATGAATGTACAAATTGTCAATAAATATATATAAACCTCTTTAGTTGTGTTTCATTAACAATCATTCAATGCAGAGTTTAGCCTAACATTTGACACATGAATTCCAGAACAAATATCCTTTATTTTGACCGAAATTCTCCTGAAGCAAAATAAATGCGATCTTGAGTCAGATTTGATCTGGAAATATTTGTCTGGTGTAGTTTGTTTGTATTTTAGCATCATTTTCTTTGTAAAAACACCCCCAAGAGTCAGGAGTGAGAACGCACCCGAAGCTCTTGCCCGAGTGACCAGGCTGGAACGGACTGCCTTGAGAATAGAGCTGCTGCCCGCCGGCTGTAGACGAAGGAACCATCATCTTTTTCTCAGCTGAACAGACACAGAATGATATTTAAAATTAGTAACTACAAAACAAAACAAAAACCAACATATGATATATAGGGTATATAGTGGGACCTGTCTTTCAGGGGGTGCCACCCATTGATTAAAATGCTGGATCTTCTCTTATTTGCACAAGAAATTAGACGTTTTTCATGTTAAATCAATTCAGGGATATAATTTGTCATGAACTGCTCCATCTTGATTCACACGAACCCCAATTCCCAATCAAATCGCCCCTTGACGTCTCATGTGCCACATTAATTTGATGAAACTCATGATCCAGCCAATCAGAAGCAGATGAGGGCGGGACTTTAGCTCCAGACAGCCACAGTCAGGAAATAAACCTGAATTTTGATCAGTCAATTTCAAAATACTACTACAAAAATTAAGGAGTTACCAAAAATATATCTAAAAAAGGAATCCATTTAAACATTGTATTTCATTTAATTGTATACTTTGTATTAGGGGTAAAGCGATGAAACACATAGGATATTATGTCCACGATAAGATCACAATAACACAAAAGCATTCCAAAACTAATTTGATGAAACCATTTCAACATGTAAATGTGTCATTAGAAAATAAAAATGCATTTAAAAAGTTTTCAAGACAATAAGCAAAGAATGCCAGGGTCTACTTTGTTTCATATTTGAGTGTATCATTCAGCCTCTAGGGGGCAGTGATGACTTTTGTGCACCAGCACGATGAAACATCTTTTTTTCAATCTGAGAGGGAGGGTCTTATATGTTGCAGAACACAGAACACTTATCGTCTTTATTTTCCCACAAATTACAAATAAGACTTAACATTTTTGGTGGATTCAAAGTCAATTAAATCCATTGGTCACAGGTGCAAAAAGAAACCAATGTATTCTAAACATTTCAGCATATAAAGTCAAGAATATTGAAGAGCATATTAATAAATTGGACGTGAGTGGAACAAAATCCCTTGTGAAACGTGAGTAAACCTGGTCACATGACTACAAGAATTTTAATTGTATATCACCATACATATATATATATATATATATATATATATATATATATATATATATATATATATATATGTATGTATGTATTTAAGCTTCATCTGGTTCGATAACTGAATGATATCAAGATTAGCAAAGATGAGCGCTGGCCAGATCTGATGTGAAGGCATCAAAGCAGCCGTACATGTGGAGATGCTGGAATACATATCGCTGAAGCGGGGGTCTCTCTCCTGAGAAAATAAGGAGTCGCTCTTATCGATGCTTTTCCCAGACTCATGAACGCCTCCTGGAACACTGGAGACTGGCACCTGCGGGGGAAAATCATTCACCTCAATTAAAACTCAATGATTGAACACATAAAGCATCAACCTTTTTTAAAAGTTGTTTTTTTTTCTCACCAAGAAAATGGAATTGGATTCTGTGGATAGACGTTGTTTATAATTCTATGAGGCACTGTATATCTGAATATACAAAAAAAACAGACGAAGCTGTAAAGGTACCCATTGTTTCTTTTGGTTTTACTATTCTTTTAATTCCGCCATTAAGTTAAAGGCAGTTCATAGACTGGCTTGCAGAAAAGTTATGAAATTTAAGATCATGTCAGAAGCAAGTCTGAACTTTCATCAGAACAAATTTGGAGACTCAAACTCTTTAGCGCCACCTCTAGTCCAAAGTTCCACTTACATTTACGCTAGAAACAGAATTAATCTCTGGTTCCTTGGCTCAAGTCAATAGCTGGACAATAGTCAGTTCATCCAGCACTTTTATTATTAAAAAAAACATACTTTACTCTATTGTCAACTCATTGTTGAAAACATACTAAGCTGTTGGTCCATGTTGGCAATTCTGATTTGAGCTAAAAATTAGAATGCATTAACAAAAATTTCCAAAACTTGGCTTGCATTTTTGTCACCTCATGGTCAAGCTATATAATGAAACTTTTAGACTTTTCCCTGGATCTAGCTGAGGTCCAATGAGATACAAATGTTTACATACCCGAAAGAACTTCCTGTTCGCCATATTGAATCAGGTGGAAAACAGACCTTTTACTAACTCCTCCCAAAGCGTTTCACATCAAGACATACCGTGCTGGAAAAGTTATGGATTTTGGGTCGATAGAAGAATTTTGTGGCACCTTTCCTTATTTATTCATTCATTTTTCAATCCGCTTATTCCCTTTCTAGGTCACGGGGGTCTGTCTGTGCCTATCTCCAGGGCACATTGGACGAGAGGCGGGAGTACACACTAGATAGGTCTCCAGTCCATCGCAGGGCAACATTCACTCACACATTCACACCTAAGGTGAATTTAGATTATTCAATTAACCTGACAGCATGGTTTTGGGATTGTGGCAGAGTGCCTTTAAATCAAGTTAAAACCATTTAAATTAAATATTATTAATTATCTTTGCCTACAATCACAGGAAAATGTCATCATTTGTGTCACCCGCTTACATATTCTTTTTAAAAAGCTCATATATTGCAGCTCTACTTGTTTTTCTGTAATTATTGAAATAAAGCTACTATTAAATCTATCCAATTATATTTTCTTGTCAATCAACAGGTGAACTTTTTCCCTCTATTTTCAATTATTTTTATGAAAAAAAATACTAAAATAACCCAGACTAAGAAAAAAAATAGACAAAATATTTATGTAAAGCATCCCTAACTTTGATACTTGAAGGATAAAAACAGTCCATTCTTAATGTCATCCATGTGTTTAACACCAACATAAGGTGTCGCAGCTGATGTGGCACCCAGAAACCCCATGTGTCAGTAAAGAATCCTCTCAGCGTGATGAAGACCGACTCTAACAGCCTCTTAAACAGAAACAGCACATGATGTAATAGAGCATTAATGCTTGAGATTCAAAGCAACTGCGTGTTGAGTTGTTCAAGATGGAGGGCAAATTCCACATTATATGCGTGACCTCATCCCTGAGCTATGACCTATTAACAGAGCACAGATCCAGAACTGATACTGAGAGTGACAATCACTTCTCTGCACTCGTCAATTATTAACTTCAGGAACACGCTGGGCTGTTACACATTCCTTATTTTAACACATGTCTTCATTTCACACGTGTGATTTCAGGTGCTACTGACACGTGGAACTTTTACAATCACTAATATTTAAAAAAAACGACCTGTAATATGTTCCAGTGTCATCGTGAATGAAACTCATACATGACCCATATCGGTCAGTATCCCTGTACACAGTGGTCAGAACGGATAATTAAAACTCATAATTCTCTATATACTTATAATAGCTGGATCATTCTGGTTGGCCGCCGCGTGGATGCCGAAGATAGTTATGCTTGTTTGCCTTAATTTCTCCAATTTATTCTCTGTGGTAGTTCTGAACACTATGGATGCAATATACTTTCAGCCACAAGTTTTCCCTGGCGCTATTTTTTTCCTTTCGGTTTAGGGGGATTTTTCCACTTATTTTCCACATTACCATGTGAAACATGTTTGATTTTTTGAGAAAAAAGTAAAAACATTTAGATGAATTATGTGGATAGTTGTAGATAAAATGTAGATAATTTACTAACTTTTTAGTAAGGAAATATAATGTATTTATTTTAAGTATCTGATCTATAAATGTAATTAATATTTTCTTTAAATATATTTTTGGGCATTAACACTTTTTTTCATTTACTATTAAATAAAAAATACTCGTATTAATAAAAAAACAATAAATGCAGTAATTTTCTACATTTCTACACTGAAGCCTGGGTTATGGACACAATTACATTTACATCCTAATAAGTCTAGTATCTGCTGGTAAAGATATTTTAAAATATATTTGAAAAAGTAGTAAGTTTTCGACTTTCTTCAAAATAGCTTTTGTGTTGAAAAGGAGAAAATACCATGTAATTTTATACCATGTATATATAATAGCTCTCAAAAGTGTCCACTCTCATATAGTTTTAAATTTATTTAACATTTTGAAAATGTTTAATGATAGCTACAGTATTCATAGCATTGAATATTATTATAAAATATTTTATTAAAAATTATTAATAAATGCTTACAGTTAATGGTGTATAAGGGTTTATATCCTAACTGGCTAAGTGTCTCTTTAAAAAAAAGAACAAATATTACTAAGTAAGATTGCAAGATAAAAACATACCCAGATGTTCTATGTTATTTTTATTGCTTAATTTTTTTTAGTTAATGTGATGAGTCTTCCCACTCATCTTGATGAGATTGGGGCGTGGTCGCAGGCTGATCAGGAGAACGAGTGACACCTGCCTCTATCCCTTATAAGTGGCATTTCCCCTTCAGTCTGGGCTTGGCTGCTGCTCCTGCTCACCAGTCCTGTTTGGCCTTGCCCTAGTTCTTTTGCTGTTTTGTTTTGTTATGTTTGTTTGAATTCTGCTTCTACTTTAGTTTAAGGGTTTTTTGAGTTTAAATATTGTTCTGCTGTATGGAGTTACTCACTTTTGTCCCTCAGAAATTGTGCTGTTTTTTCTTAAATGTTATCTCTTTATGTTCATTTATTGTTAATAAACTTAATTAATTATTGCAAACCACGCTATCCTCCATTTATTTGTCAGGACTTGAGCCAGTCGTGACATTAACAAAAAGAGAGCAACAAAAACAAAACAGAAGATTTTTCATGTATAATGACATGATTTTATCAGTCATCATCAAAAGATTTAATGATTTAAACAAATAAAACATTTCCTTTCATCTTTTGATGAAAATTTTAATATATTTGTCATACCCTGGTCCCTCCTTGTTGTTTGGTGCATCTCTCTTCTGATTGGCTAGTCAATGTCCTACATCTATTTATGTCTGGCATCGACATTTTGAGAGCAAATTATTCTCCTTACAGCTCTTTACAGACAAAAGGATAAGAGTAGGGGGTGCTGAGAAGAATTCTGTGCATCATTCTAACATGACAAATAAATATGTATTACAATAATCTTGATGAACCCTTCCTGGTTGGCTCCAGACAAAGAATAAAGCAGAATAAAGCAGAAAGTGTTGCTCCAAGAGCTTCTATGGAAGATCTTTAGTGGGATATAAATGAACAACAGCTTGGGCTTCGACACTGATTTAAGAGGCTCACAGACATGAAACAGATGAGGATGAATCACACGCTGAAACACACCTGCGATAGGTCATACGCGCTCAGTCCATCCCGCTGGTGAACCTCCAGCTCGGCTTGTTGCTGTTGCTGGAGCTGCCTAAAACAAACAAAAAAAACATGTTCAGTCAAAACATGCAGTTATCCTTTCTTCACCACAACCCTGTTCCATGCACCGTTTAGGAAACTATTCAAATAAGATTCAAAGCTTCATAAATGAACCAAAAGCTGTAATGAAGGTTCAATCTTAGTCTTATCCAGCCATGGTTTTCAAACTTTTAAAGCACTCAAGATTAAGGGTACAGAGTGAGTGAGCAATTTAAAAACTTGAACTAATTTGATTAGTTTGTCAGTTACCACTTTAAAAACTAGTGAAATAAATGCGTTATTTGTTATGACATACTGTCATTGATTTCAGGACTGTTTTATTTGATCACTGTTTTGATGAAGATTTGAACTTCTGGACCTTTGTCCTCACCTCTTTGCTTTGATGATATTTGCGCTCAGTGTTTTCTCAAGTCAGTGTTTTCTCTCAAAGTGGCTTCTTTATTGTCTCATAGTGGCATCATAGTCTCTGAGCAAAACAGACTCTGGTTTCGTCTTTGTTTGTGGATTGGAACGCAAAGCTTTCTTGTTATTCCAGATTTTTATGATCTCCTAATTTTCCAAAATAGCTAAAAGTTTAGCTCTTCAAGTCCCAGACCACCAAAGCCGACAAGGCTGTTGCACATTTGGAGTGCGTCGGTGAGGATCCTTAATTTGGTGTGTTCCGCAGGTTGGCTCTTGTTTTCCTGATTCAGCAAGTTGATCCAGCGTTGGGCTTGTTGTGACCATCGGCGAAAGAAAGCACTCTCAAAGGCCGACAGACATCAGAGCGTATTAAAATGAAATGAGGGCATAGCTTAGTGTTTATATACAAGGAGAGCAATGCAGTAGTTTTTTGTTGAACTGGTATCTACTACTTGTGACGATGTCCCAATAAATACTGGTTGCGTTTGCCATTTTGACACTGTGCTCATTTCCATGACTAAATAAAGACCACATGTAATGCCACCTCATACTAAATTCAAGTAAAGAGTTTGGCTTTTTCTTACCAGCCCTGATAGAGCATTACCCTATAGCCCCAAAGAATTCAAATAGTCTGAAACAATTTGGTCCTTCGAGCTGGAGGCTATATTCACCAATACTTCATGGCTCGATCCGCAAGAACCTGTAATATCCCAATGCATCAATACTTCAATTCACAGAATCCTCATGCAGTCAAGCCTCAGAGGACAGGCCAAACCTATCCCGACTATGCAACAGCTCATGAGTAGCTTGTCTCTGAAACAGTATAGAGCTGACCAACTTTCAAGCCACATCGCAAGTATTGGTGTTGGAGCTGGTGCAGAATTGTACAGTCAAGGTGGCGGTACTCAACAGGATCGCTGTTCGCAGAGTTCTCTTTCAGAAACAACAAGAGCAGTGGTGAACAAAGCAATTGAAGTCGGCCTATCGATTTCTTTTAGCAGTGGATTCACAACTAACACAAACGAATAAAATTAGATCAAGTGTTTACTTTCTGTTGGAATTGTGTTGACTTTGTGGGCAACCACAAAACTCCAAAAGCAGACTCAAAAAAAAAAGCTTCAGTATTTCAGCTAATGGTGCGCAAAGGTTTCCTTTTTTGTAAAGAAATAAATATATAGGGAACTGCCTCAACCGCAATCGATCTTTAAGAAACGCATGCTCAACCGTGAGTGGCTGATCTCTCCTCTTGGGCTTGGCTAATGTATAGCTCAAGCGGTTTTGTCCGGGGAAAGTTTTCGATGGTGGATTTTCAATCCTTTACATCTCTGAGGTTCTTGTGTTCCGCCAAAGGAAGAGTATCAAAAGCTCTGAAAACATTTAAAAAGGATGAAATACGCTTGCAGGGTCCAACCCTTTAAAGCTGGTAAGATTCAGGAGCAAACTTTGATGCTTCCAAAGAAAACCTAATGGAAAGTCCCTTTACAGAATTTCCAGGTTTTATTGAGGCACAACCATCCAACAAAGAAGCAAATTGATAATAAAACACGTATGAGCCAGACACCGATGATGAGACTAGGTCGTGAGAGGAATAAGAAATGGATCAAACCCAAAACCCTGAACTGCACTTGAACTTCTGCAGCACTGAGAGACCGAAGGGGAAAAACCAAGAGAAAAATGCTAAACTGGCAAAAACATCCCAGCATCCAATTTTCCAAAGGAAGCAGAAATCTTCCCAGCATTTCCTCCCATTTTAACCTCCACGACATCATTTCATACTAATTTATACATAACTTTTCATGACTCTTTGTCTTGTTTAAAGAGCATCTTGTTGATATGTTCTAAAAGAAGTCAATAAATAAAACCCAACTGACCAGAAACAAGTGTTCTGGAAAAACAGAACTATATCCAAAGGTTTTAACATTTAACTTTGGCAAACTAAAAGGTACAACGTTTTGTTTTTATAATTTAGCTAAAATGTCATTTTTTGCAGTGCACTCCATCCTTGGCTCAGCAAAATTGTATAAAGAAAAATTCTGGAATTAAAACATCTTAGATTCAAAAGCAGTGAAAAGCTTTTTCTGAAAGAGATGCATTCGACGCAGCTTCATCTGATCTGTCTGGTGCCTGTGAGAATATCTAAAGCTTAAATTTCCGATGTGTTGATGTGTGCACTTATTCGGAGCATCTGAACGAGTTTTTAATGGGATGCTTCCGGAAAACGCATCAGAATACTGAAATCTGTGTGTTTTAAAATCTGGTCACAGCACCAAAGCGTCTCAAATCAAACCACAGGACTCACCAGAAACCCTTCAGGAAAATGCCACCACAGGTGCTTTGAATGAATCATGAAGCATTGTTTAATGAGTCAGTTCAAATTTGATTCTTCTCTGTAAATGTATCAGTTGATTAACATTTAAAGGATGGACAAATTGATACTTTCAGCAACAGTATCTGTTTTTATTGCTTTTATGTTAAGGGAACACACAATGTACTTTTAAAGCTTCTAAAATAAATGATGGTTCACTCTAAACTGACAATTTGCCCATCACAAATTAGAGAAAGCAACTTTATAAAGGAACTCAGCTTCTTTGAATGATCTCTTGTTGTTTGTCTCCTCGAAGCACTTTGCTTGCTCCTCCCCTACACGTGCTTCTGGCACACCCACTTCAGTGCGAACCTCTGTGGGCAGTCAGAACTACACAACATCCTTTTAACCCATTCAAATGTAAAAAGTTATGAAGTGTTGTTGATGCTCAGATGTCTTTACTCAGTTTTGAAAAACACAGAGAAAAGGGGTGTGGTCAGCAAAGAGCTATTGAGATTTCCATAAAATGAGCAGTGCACAAAAATCTGTTCATTTATTTGTGATTAACGTGTTTCTACAGTTTTCTAAGCTGTTTCTAAAGGGTATGGGAGGAGCCAGGGGAGGGGGAGCTCTAAACCTGATTGGTTTAAAGGGTGGGGACTGTTGGTTTGGGTGACTGGAGGATCAAATGGATGTAGAATTACGCAAATGTGCTTCAATTAATCTAAAAGAACTCACTGGCCACTTTATTAGGTACAACTTGACGGTATCGTGTTGCACACCCTTTTTGTCTACAGAACTGCTTTAATTCATCGTGGCAGAGATTCAACAAGGCAGTGGAAAGAGTCCTCACAGAGTAAGACTCTGGTAGCCTGTGGTGTTGACACAATGTTCAATTGGTACAATGGCCCCAAAGTGTAGCAAGAAAATATCTCCCACAACTTTACACCAGCACAAACCTGAGCCAAAGGCAGGATGGATCCATGCTTTCATGTTGTTGATGCCATCCAACTATTCAGCAAAAATCAAGACTGATCTGAACCATGTGATTGGCTGACTAGAAAATTGATTAACAAGCAGTTAGACAGGTGTACTTATTGAAGTGGTGGGTAAGGGTACCACTTCCTATATGCATTTTGGATAGGATACAACACTACAAGCTAGAAATCTCAGAGAAGACTATTCTGCATAATATAACCCTTTTATGCATCATCTGTGCCTCATGCAAGCTAGACATTATTTTATAAATGACAAAAGAAAATTAAAACAAAGAAAAGACTATTTGATTTGAGGTTGAAAAATTAGGTTAACAGCATTTGACCCAAGCACTACTTGCTCAAAAAGCCTAAATTCCTTTGGATCATGTACAAATTTGCAAAACGACCCAAAATCAACCATTTCTGTATGAATTTTGTGTGAGCAAAAGCAGGGTAAAAGCGTGAGCTACATTCTTTAAATCACAGCTTATGTGCCTCTGTTTGTGCTGTTTATACAAGATCTGAGTGCTTCTCTCTCTCCCTGACCTGCCGCGGGCACTTTGCCAGTCTGAGGGACTAAGGCCACTGCCATCTCACCCAGGGACAGCTCGTTATGAATATTCATCACACCACAGCATGCTGCTTTTATAATTTTCCCACAATCTCTGAGTGAACGACCCCTGACGCGAGCAAATGTTGTCCTCGCTCATTCATGCTGGGATTTCTTGGCCTGCGCTGTGGAAAAACTCATTCTCTTAAACACTGTTTCTGTCCCAGCTTCCAGTTCAAATATCTAAACGGCCGTCAAGCGAAATCAGTTTACATTTCTTTGATTTTAAGCCATGTTTTTGCTGAATTTGTCCCGAGTTAAGCGTGCTCGCCTTTGACCAGCGGTGAACTGTTGTATTTGAGTAGCTGGATCTTCAGAATATTTATCCTACGAAGGACAAATGAAGGTTTATGAAGAAAGCATTTGCATGAATCCTGCCTTATGCACATAAATAATACACCGTATCCACGCATTAATCTTTCAGTCAGTCTGTTCATTTTCATTTTCCTAACGAAGCCCCTCGTTTTTTTCTTGGGGCAAGGGTCTCCAGCCTTTGCATGAAAAGAGTCTGTTTTCCATCACATACAAGCCACCCAGAGGCACGAAACAGATTTGAACTCTACACCACAGAAAACACCTCAAGTACACTTCAATTGTGCATTATTTAATAAATAAACTAAAACGCAAACTTATAACTGGCAACACGTGGTTAAGTGTGACAAAAATATACTTTGAACTCAAAGACAGAATGCTTTTCTGCTCAAGCTCTTCTTTATTGGACTTAAATTAAAAGAACACAGCATTCTCAAACATTGCAAACTATAAATCTGCAGCATTTTCACTTCCATTTTTTTAAAGACAAAAATAAACCTATAGTTTATGTTATTTTTGTTTTATTATCCCTTAGTGTATTAAGTTAGTGTTGGAGAGCACATAATCATTCCTATCATTAGATAATACAGGTGGCATTTTATTATTTTAGAAGAATTCTGCAGCTTATTGGGGAATGATGTACTATTACTTTTGGTGCAGTGGCCATATTTCTGTGATTTTATATATATCTTTTAAAGTGTAATATTTTACATTGAATCTTTGGGAGAGTCTAGTGTTTAAGCAGCACATTAAATTCCACAACAGTGGTAGCAGTTTTAAACACATTGAACTTAGCAAACTGCTATTCATAATTAAGCTAATTCAGCATCACATTGACAGAAATGTTCTAGTGAACATAGAAACACACACATGAATGACGTCCTAAACAGCGGAGGTGCTTTACTCAACATTTACCGGTATCTCAAAAACGTTTTGTTGAAAGGGTTCATGGGAGGCGATGATGACCACTTCAGAGAGCCAAACCTTTAGATGGGATGTTTACGGCAAAAAGGCATAGTATGGAAAAAAAGGGCCCAAAATTGATCCGGCAAGGTTTGAAATGATTGAGATTTTACATTTTTTGCTTCAGTGCGTGGGATTTGATAAAGTTGTGCTTTGTGTTAAATTTGTTTAAACCGATTACATTTTCTTTTGCATTTAATGCATATCCACTAATAAAGTTGTGCTTTAGATTAAATTAATTTTAATTAAGTTATTTTTTTTATTAAGTGATTTTATTTAATGTATATCCAGTAATAAAGTTTATCTTAATTTCATTGTATTTGATTACGTTCTGGTTTGCAAGTTGTGCTTTGTGTTAATTTAAATAAATCAAGTTATTGTTTTTATTTAAGGCATTTTATTTTATGCCATTAGTAAAGTTATGCTTTGTGTTCAATTACTTTTAATAAATTAAGTTACATTTTTTTTATTTAATGTATTTCAGTAATACATTTGTGTTTTGTGTTAAATACATTTTAATTAATTCAGTAATGGTTTTTATTTACCACAAATAAAATAATATAATTGAGCTTTGCGTTAAATAAATTGTAATTAATTAAATTATGGTTTTTATATAATGCACTTTTATATAATAACTTTTATTTAAACTTTAATGAATTAGGATTAAGTGTTGTTTAATGAACAGCAATTCATAAAGTTCTCCTTTATGTTAAAATAGTTTTATTTCATTAAGTTCTTGGATTTAATGCACATCACCTAATAAAGTTGTAGTTTGTAATTAATTTGTTCTAATGAATAAAGTTGTGCATTGTGTTTAATGTGTGGGACGCCCCGTGTTGACGATGGATGTCAGTGCGATGATTTTCTTATAACTTAGATGGCACCAGGAGTTCTATAGAATGCCAAGGCATCACATTTTCATTTCAAAATAAGAAACATGCCATTTTCTCTTTTTGGGTACAAAAAATGTGTTCTAAATATTTCATGCTTTAATTAACATACAAAAATAAAAAAGTGTTTATAATTTCATTTTTGTTTCTCAATTTAGCATAAAAATGTAATGAATGCAACCTATTCAGACTTTAAATGATAAACTGGTTATAGATGAGACATGTATTATTGCAAGAACACTCATCTGAAGCCACAATCACATAACCACATCCTTTTATGTCACAGTTAATAAATAAATAATAGATAAAACAGATTAACTCCCATCTCCTGGTACTGCGAAACATGATTAAAAGCCCATTAATATTTTAGGATGATTAACAGCCCTTTTACCATCACAAATGGATATATGTGTTATTTTTGGAGCTTGTATGGCTGTAAAAGTCAAGATTTTCTTTTGCAGTTGTTCTGAGCCTGAGGCAACTCATTCCTGCATTCCTCTACATGTCATGAGCAGGGGATTCTGGGATAGCTGATGCCATTCGTGATGAATGTGTCCAATTTATTCACAGGCTCCCAAAACACACCAGCACACAATCACTCAGGTGTTACAGAGAGGGGGAGACAGGAAGACAGACATCCAAACATGCACATCACACATATTTGGTTTGTTCGTATTGGTGAAACACAGGCTTTCACCGGGATTTAGTTTCATTTGGATGCAATGTCACCCCCTGCCATTGGAGGGCGATCATGTGTTTTATGTGTTTGTGCTGTTTGTTGTATTTGATTGTGCATGAAAAAAAGCTGAGTGAGTGACGGAGACAATGACGACACCTACTTGACATTGGTGTTGGTACATATGATGTACTCGATTTCATCTGAATAGGGGTTCTGGAAGGTGAAGCTGCTCGTTCTGATAAGCATCCACTCACGGTTCTTCATCCGGAAACGGTACATGACCGAGAGCACTTGGCCTTTCAGCTTCACCACCTGCAATTTACAAAATAAAAACACATGCTTCTGAGACAAGTGAAGTTTAGCCCTAAATGAATCAACTTAGTGAATCAATTAATGCATCAAAACTATTATTGAATCAACTAATGGCTCAAGTGAATCAATTAAGTGAATCAACTAATGCATCAAACCTATTGGTGAATAATCTAATGAATCAAGTAATGCATCCAAACTATTAGTGCATCAACTAATGAAGCAAGTGAGTCAACTAGGTGAATTGACTGATGAATCAAGACTATTGTGCTTCGGACACATCCCGAATCTGAAAAAGAAGGTCTGCTGTAGACAGCTGTTAAATAATGACATGATTTACAATGATTTTGTGCCATAGAAAACACTTGGAAATAAACTAAATTCAAAACCTAATGTCATTTGTGCTGAAAAACAAACTGGTTAACCATTACAACTTGTGAACTTTGGCCGAAATTGTGTTTCCTTAACACAGATATCATTAGCTTTATCTATCTGGAGTGGAAAGGATTTAGAAAACGTAGATGCAGACAGATTTCCAAGCAAACGTCATCTTTTAAATGAGTTAGTAAATTAAATTAGATAAAACGAAGATACTGTGGATGTCTATTATAGGGTCAATTTAAAGCCAGACATTTTCAGATTTGGATTTGTTTCTCCCCATGGTTGTTTCTGCCTTCTACGACCATGAAATGGTTATTTTTTCTACACATGGTAAAGAATCTGTCCAGAAGTAGTCTGATAGTCTTTAAAATCTAAATGTTTGAAAAAGCAAGCCAACAAAAACATCTATGATTGGCTTTTGCTCACTTGACTTGAGAAGCACACTATAAAAGGTGGAGACGACTCTGAAACAGGTGTCTCCATGAGTCTGTTTGTGTGGTTTCCAGTTGAGAAGGCTCTTTTGGAGGCAGGGCTCTAGAGTGCGACCAATTTGGTCGCATATGCGACCTAATTTCTCAATGGTGCGAATAAAAAAAATCAAAGGTTGCACCGGTGTGACCCGTCGTTCGAGGGGAAAAAAACGAAACTCTGTGAGTCTCCCTGTTGTTCAACAACAGACACATATCGTGGTCTAAACCAATTAGAGATAGTGAAGAGCGTATCCCGTCCCACCCCCCCCTCTGATTGGCCGTGGTCCAGATATTCCTGTATGTCTGTGAACGTACGTTTGAAAATGCACGTGATGCAGTCAGACAGAGAGAGGTGAGTCCATCAGGTAAACAGTGGATGTAGCCGCGCATTACGAGAGAAGATGAAAAGAACGATTGACAGATTTTTCATTAAGAAAGATAAGTTAGGGCCTGATCGTGAAAATCATAACCAATGCTCTGACACGGAGCCATCAACCTCCCCTGTGACTGGCTCTAATACATTTAGAATTGAAACTATAAACTTCAGAATTTTCTATAAAAAACATAACATGCCGCGATAAATGCACCGCTCAAGTGTCCCCTCTCCCCGCTGCCTTTCAGCGGCAGGCAGCAGCAAACAGATCATCAGACGAGGCCGAGATGAGAATTAAGTTTTACGTTGCCTACAATATTGCAAAAGAAGAACTCCCCTTCACTAAATTCAAGTCCGAAGTAATTCTTATGAAGAAAAATGGCTTGAACGTTAACCCGACGTACAGCAATGATGTCACGCGCACCCAATTTATAGAAGTCATCGCAGATACATTGAAAAAAAAGACGTCTGTGCAAATTGCGAACAGTGCGTACATGGAATTCCTGATCGACGGAGACATATATATCGCCACAAA